>PVKZ01004653.1:0-74787 GCA_004027375.1 Macroglossus sobrinus | reverse complement strand
AAAAAAATCCAAAATTTTATGTTCTATATTACCAATTGTGAGAATTCTTTATTTCTTTTTTGTGAACTTGGTGCTTCTTGAAGAACATATTGAAAATATTAACAATTGATTTAAAGCAACCTTTATTTATCAAATTGTAAGAACTTTGCATAAGAACCTAATATTATTTTTTCTTTTAGCTTAAATGAGAGCTTCTTGAATTTACCATATTAATACATTTCAGTAAAACAGTTTATTGGCTAATATAAAAGAGCTTTCACTTAAAAACTTATACATCTATTTTAATAAAACAAATGTATGTATCAAGTTTCTGTGGATTTTAGACAATAAAAGGAAATTCAATACTTTTAATACTTTCACAAATAAGCAAATTGAGGCACAATAAGACTAAACAACATTTCTAATATTAGAGTTAGTGGAAGAGCCTACTTCAGTGTTCATTCATCGATGATGCTTTGGTTAGTTTAAGCTAACCAAAGCATGAGAGATTTTTGATGTGAATAAAACTAGACGGTATACTGCCTACCTTAATAGTATAATTATTTTGAAGTATATAAATCATACTAATTGAGCTGTCACATATGCTTACATTTTACTAAAATTAATTTTGTATGTGTTTAACTGGCAATTTAGTTGTAATCCAAAGCTCAACTGCTTAGTTTGAATCATTATAAATGCTGTTATATTCAGGATATGACAAGATTTAAATGATCTCTAATAAATTTTCTATATTTAAATTTCTGGATTTCTTAGAAGGTGTTTTGGTCCCCTATAAAATTTTCTTTATTATTTGAATTCTGGAAACATCATAATTGTGTTACACTGTTCCAAAGTCATGATCTCTGATGCTTTTAATTTTCACGGGCTGATGTTCTGTTGATGCTGCAGTGTAAATCAGTGCTCCTTCTTCCTATTAAATCACTCAAGTCACATTTTCCCAAGATGGGACAGATGTATAAATTGCTACTGCTGAAACTTCACTTTCCACCAGATGTTCAAGAAAGGCTAATATGCTTCCACCCTAAATACAGCTCAGTAGTTGCCTTTCCAAAGGACATAGAGTAAGGTGGTATCCTTAATGAAAGTGAAGTTTGGTGCAGCCAAGTAGAAGAGGATGAAAAAATAACTGCAATATTTTAGTTCTATTCTTTGCAACTGTTTTCCATGAAATTGAAGTTAGAATCTTTGAACACAAGGATCCAACTTCCAGAAGACACACCAACATTAAGATACACTTGTTCTTTTTCTAAATCTTCCCTATTTTAAGAGTGTCACCCATTTAGAAAGGAAACTGTTCCCAAGCTCTTTTCTGAAAATAGTCTACTTGCAGTCCCATATCCAGAGTAAATGGAGATATACCAGATTTATTCCTTTAAGCATGTCCAAGCCTTTGATTACTTCTATTACTGCACAGTCCCTATATCTGGCTATTAAATCGTGCAATTTCCCTTCAGCATAGAGTCAGGCTGCTTCAGGTGGAGCATACTGTACTCTGTCTTCTAATTCCAGTAAAGTCAATTATATAAACTCCTTTTACTTTTACAAAATGCTCTTTAGCACACTGGTTCCCTCATAGCAGGTAGACCCAAGTGAAAGAGAATTGTGGAACCTTTTCAGGTATAACTATGTTCTGCTCAGCAGGTACATTTATTACTAATGGGTAAAACAGTCTCCTTTTTTTAGCTACAAAATGCTTCTGAAGGTTTCCGTTTTCTGGTTTTGATAGACCTTCCGGTTACACTGAGAGAGGAAGGTGAATACCATTGATCACACTATGAGGCTGCCGCAGGAGCACTTATTATTTATTATTATTTTTAAACCATTCGCTTTGCTTCATATGTCAGTGACTGCACTTGTTTTAATGGGCTGATTTGCATTGTACACTGGTGTCCTTCCTGTCTTAAACAATTGAATCTGTTTCCTGGTCTGTGCAAATACTTGTAAGGAGAGGAGACTCTAATATTTTGGTTTCATATTTACAAAGTGTTTCAACAGAAAGGATGCCATCGATCACTTTGGGTACATAGCGTAAAACAGACATGCTCTATAATTTTGGCACCACTTAAATTTACATTCTTAATGCTGATGGATTGTTTTGCCTCCCCCTCCACCAGACATCTACTTATATATGAATAATGCAGAATCATGTGTAGATTCATGGCTAGCTTAAGCCAACACCAGATAAAACAACCTAAATGTGATGATTTTGGAGGGACAGAGAGAGTCTCTCCTGCTGTGTACATACTTCTCAGCTAAGCACGGAATTTCCGTGAACCTTTTATATAAGGATGGAAAGAGAGTTAATCCAGTGGACCCTACAAACTTTATTTGGGGCATTTACTATCTTTATATTTAAAGTGAGGTGCATGACTCAATAGACTTTTAGTAGGTAGCATCAGCTTCCCCTGGAAACTCAGTGAAAATGAGGAATCCCAGACCTAGAGTTACTGAATCAGAATCTGTGTTTTAAACACACATTAACTGCTGGAAATTGTGGTTGGTGGTTGGAAGAGACTGTTTCTACATTCTCTCTCTGTCTCTCCACCTCTCCACCTCTCCATCTCTCCATCTCTCATATCTGTGTGTGTGTGTGTGTGTGTGTTTCTGTCACTGTCTCTCTCTGTATCTCTGTCTCTGTCTCTGTCTTTTGCTCTCTCTCTTTACTGCACCCCCCCCACACACACACACACACCCCACCCCGGGCTCATTGTTCAGAATAAGGCACAAATGCCTATGGGAGAGAACATGATTAGGGTAGAAAGGACACCTGTCAAATTTTTTATAACATCTCTAACTCATTCTGTTCTCTTAAATAATCTGGAATTCTACCTGCAACTCAGAAAAAAGAAGGGATACCCTTTGACTTCTGAGAGAAAGCATTTTTATAACTCTCTTGAATTCAAAAGGTAGAATCAAGTGGATTATTTATAATCTTAATGAATGCTCTTTAAGGGAGAGCATATGCCTAAATAGGTCATTCTCTTCCTTACAAAGTACCACTTAGAAGGCAATTGAGCTACTTTTTTTTTACCATAACCACAAGAATTATATTTATATGAAATCTATATAAGATAAATATGATATTATGTTTGATGTACTAGACATGCATCAAGCAATGTATAAAGCATTTTATTTTGGATAGCTTGTGCAAGTGGTGACATTACATTTTGGTTTATACCTAAAACAACTAATTTCTTTCTCACAATTCCTTGACTACCAAGTGTTAAAATCTGAGGGTAGTAGAAAGCCACTGAATTCATTTTACTGAATTCCTTTGATACAGCAGAAAGAGGCGTGTCTTCCTTCCTCAGCTCTGAGTAATGAAAGTAACTCGCATTCTTTGAGGGACTGACCTAAAAGGTCCTAAAGCTTGTGATGCCTTCATTTCTCTCTGTGTTTCAGGAATTTAAGACATTAAAAGATTTTTAAATGTTTGAATCGTAGATCAGTATTTCAAAACGTGTCTGCACATTAGAATCGCTTGGCGTCTCTAAAATATTCCAAAGCGCAGGCCACATTTCAGAGCAATTAAGCCACATTTTTTAGAGGGTGGCAGACATCAATATTTTTTAAGGTTCCCCAGCTAATTCTAATGTTTACACAAATTTGGGAACTATTGTCACAGACAAAGATGTGATCATGGATGATTTGAACTTTAATATTTAGCTTCCTGATCATTCCACTGAATTTCATCCTTAGGTGAAAACTCATTTTCCAATCAAACTTCCCGAATGAATGTTCTTTCTATATTTCTGATAATGGCCCTTTCATTCTTCAAACCTAGAAATTTAAACTGTCAAAATTATGTTCAGCTCTTCCTCTTTTCAGGTTTTAAACTTCATCTCTCCAGTCCAATTCTTTCAAAGGAGGATGTTGAGAACTGGAACTGAGTTTTAGTTTGTTTTTGTTTTTTTGTTTTTGTTTTTGTTTTTTTATAGATAATTACAATAGTGAATTTGTAAAGGTACCAGAAACACAATTTATACCTTGTACTAATTCTCATGGTGTAAATTCTTACATCATGGCAGTAATGACTTACAAAATTTATAATATTTAACAATCAACTCTTACAATCTGGCTCTAATACCACTACATTGGGCACTTGAAAAATACAGGTGTGGAACAGAATAAATAAGAAACAGGACTAGTAAAGTAGGGGCTCTGATTACATGTGAATTTTTACATTAACATCTGTTCACTTGTATGTTAAGATTTTTAGCTTTATGTTCCAATGTAGTATTTATTTAATAACTAAAGAAAAATAGCATTTGACACTGTCATATTTTTTCTTCATAATTTACCTGGCAATCACATATTGCTTAATGTAATTGATATTGTATCTAAAGTAGGTATTTATTAATTCTCAAGGTAATACATGACAACATTTCTCTGAAAAACAAATGAACTGTTCAGACACATAAAGCAATAAACTATTAAAAATTGCAGGCCTAACATTTTGCATATATTGTTTTGATGTCATGATGTCTCCCACAAATAAAGCAAAATCGCAATGTTGAGCACACTATTATTTTTTTGCATAGCTGATTATATGGACACTCAGATTTTTAAAACAGATTATGAGGTATATACATTTAAAATGTAAGTTATTTAAACTAAAACCATTATTTTGCTAACCTATTTTTTCAAGATCCATATAACTTTAAACATTTTTCTGCATTCAACAAGAAACACTAATTTTAATTCAATGAAGTCTGAAAAGAATAGAAATGTACAGTATCCCAGAGGAGCCTGAAGATTAAAAAGTATTTTTGGCTAAAGATGATTTATTTAGTTTTGATATAGCTGAAACTATGCAGAGGAATTTTCTGAAATGTAACAAATGTGATTTGTACTCTTAAATTTCCCATGAATGAATAATCAAAGGAATGTATGAGTCAGGCATAATCTTTTAAGGTTTAATGTGGTAGTGATATCCTAGCAACTGACTCCAATTAATTTATTTTAGCATCTTAAAGACAATCTCTTGGGGCATTTCTCAGTGATGGCTTGGCAGAAGACATGGATGCCCTGAATTGTTCGGTACTGACCTTCCGTGTTTTAGTATCTATTAATTTGTCTGAACAGATAAAAAAAAAATGGCCAATTTCTCTTGTGATATTCATTCCATAAATACTAATAATCTAATCAGTATTATTTTAAAAAATGAAGAAACAACCAGAGAATAGGTAGAAGCTCCAGCAATGTCGTCTCTGCCAAGATTCTCTAATGACTGCGATGGTGTCACCAGTGAAGGGCTTACATACCGGATTTGTGTAGGCAACTGTGCAGGTGTGGAATGAGAGAAGATTCTACAGCTCCTGCTGTCTCTGTCACTCAGCAGCTGCTATACCTGTCTCTCCCACAGACTGATCTAATGTGACCTTGAAAAAGGGTCAGTTAAAACCTAGAGTATCTTTTTCCAATAATTTTAAAACAGGAAAATGGTTTAACTTTAAGCATCTCATCGGAGCATTACTACAACATCCATTCAATTCTTCACAGTCCAGAGAGAAAAGGCCCAAGCTTTTTGTAAATTTTTGTATCTGTTAGTTATGTTACTACTTTTGAAATTTGAATTTCCCTTCACTTGGCAGAATTTTCATAACATCTGCCATTTCTCTCTACAATTATTGACATCCTACTTCTACCATGTAGAAAATTCTTGTTAAGTAGGCCTACTGGACAGGCCTAGAGTTCATTCCTGCATGGTTTTCTATTTCTAGTTAAAGCAGTTTCATGCCGATAAAGCTCTTCAAATTAGAAAAGGTAACAATCCTGCAGTTAGATATTTGTATTCTGTTTCTAAATTAAGAAACTGCTTTCCTCTGTCTTTCTTATCTCTCTCCTATTGTTGAAGCCTATAATTCTGTATATTTTCACTTGTTAGGGTCATTGATTTTCTATCATGCTAATTTCAGTTCTATATTTTAAATAATATAAACAATATTTATATTTTATTACTCTAGCCTGTATAGTCATTATCTGTCACAAAATCTGAAAAAATTAAATAATATATGGTAAAGATATTAAAATTTTACTATTGATCTGACAAATGAAACAGCATAACATTCATGTGAGTTTCCTTATAGCTGTTGATTCTCACTTTTTTTACCTAGAATACAGAGGCTTCTTGAGTAAACAAACTATAGCTGGAAACTGGAGGTGGGGTTTAGGGAACGACATTCTGCATATGAAAAACAGTCGCATACACCCTCACCATAGTTTTGATTGCTGTGTATGATTTACATAATCTGTAAAATGGAGAAGGCTTCAAAAGCAAGCCCAGAGCTAACTTTAAATTTAGAATCCAGTTTGATATGCAGATATTTATTAGATGCTATAACATTAAACATTAATGCATAGCTTTGAGCACGATAATACATGTTGTCTTCAAGTTCATTAGAAATGTGCAGAAAACTGGCATCGAAACCGTTGGATGCTGACATGGGTATCTTCTAATTGACTTTCTCATACTCCTCTAAGGACAAATTATTATTTTTAGTGTTATATGTTGTAGTTGTCATCTGTTTTATGATTTTATATTTTTAGCCCTCCAGAAATTTACATCAGTGACTATTTCTTTAATATATTAACTCAAACTCAAAAGCTATTAAACTCCAGAAGCACTCTATTTTTTTTTTTTTTAAATTTAAAGTACATTCTCATGTCTTTTTAATCAGTAGCTTCTGTTTGGAGGGCAGAAATGGGCATCTCTCTGTTTTTCACCCAAAGATGATACCCAGTGTCAGCAACGCTCAATCTCTCCATCCTTGGAGCTCCTGAACTAGGTGACAGCTGTGGTTAAGAACTGGACCCTCCAACGCTGTAAGCAACCCTGAAGCAGAATCCCATATACAGGCGCTTCTGGACTAAGCTGGTTGTATTATTTTTCTCTGGGTCAACTTCTCTGCAGGCAACAATTTACCACAAGCTTAACATCTTCAACCTGAAATCAGACCCCTGAAAATAGTTTTCTCCACAGTTTCAACTGAAGACAGACAACACTGTATTACAAGTTATTATTTTCAAGATCCAGAAGCAGCATATTTTGGTTCATGATAGTTAAAATACCCTCCAAAATGCAAACTGCTTTGATTTCATTTAATGGTCATAATATATTGGTCACTAGCTTTGAATTTTTCTACCATGTAAACATTTCTACCACCTGCAGAACGCCGTCTTAGTGGGGAGCAATGTACTGTTGGCATCATTTGAATTAGAGTTATTTAATTTTAAAACAAAATGGCTAGGTCTACTTTATTACAATATCCTTACAGTGTATTTTCTCATGGGTAAATTTGGGAATGTCGCAATTGTAGTCACAGTAAATCTGTACTCTTTGAATGTTCCCATTTGTCTTCTCAGAAGTAATACAAACTGTCTTAAGATTTGCAATAGAATCAAGGTACCTTTCTTATTGTATTGGTGATGTATGTAACCTGATTGCATCCTACCGCACTGCCAGTTAAATTAAGTAAAGGTAAGTTAGACAGTTTGTTAACTTTAAGAGTGATAGAGAAAGCCAGAGAGAGTCTGAGAAAGTGAAGTAAGTAATAGAAATCAGCAAAATGTACACAACAGAAAAAAAAAGTGTTCTTTTTGTACCTTTGCTTCAACTGGACACATTGCGGCTTTCTTAGTTTAAATTGAATTCAATACATTTTTTTCCTTGTACTAACGATGTCTCTTTAAAAAAAATATCTTTTGGAGCATAGATTTTTGGTTCCAAATACTTTTTAGCTTCCATTTAATTTATACTTAAGTAAATATAAATAAAATTATGATCTAAGTTAAGCAGAAAACTAATTAAATAACTGCATATAATGTGCAAGGTAGAATAAAAACAAAATCTAGAATTAAACAGCTTACCTCTTATATGTGATTTAAGAGACTTGGGAACAGATCTTAGAATCATAGTTTGTATTCCACACAAGATACCATTATCAGAAATATCATGATTTGTCTCTCTGCATGTAGCAGTTTGTTAGTTACTGTATATAACTAATTAACTGACATGTTACCAAATCCTTAGGACCTTGAAATGTACAAATGAAAATAAGTCATATATATTAATATATATAATATATATAATATATAAAGTCATATATATAAAGTCATATATATATAAAGTCATATATATATATATATATATATATATATATATATATATATATATATATATAGAGAGAGAGAGAGAGAGAGAGAGAGAGAGAGAGAGAGAGAGACTGAAAAACAACAAAAAACAAACTTAAGAGCAGGAGGAGCTGAATAATTTAAGGTATTTCATTTAGGGACTAGAGCAGGCAATTTTAGGAGTAGCATAGGTTAAAAAAAAAAAGAGCCAAAAAGGAAAAAAAAATTCAACCTTTTCTCGAGGAAAATTTTCTGGAGTAGAGGAAGACTGTGGGATTCAGTGTGCTTGCAGCTATAAAAGAGGTATTGAAATCTCAGTACTTTAAATAAAAAGTGGCTTAGCATAACTCGGTGGTTGTCAACTTTGCTGTACTTTGCTATTACCTGAGGATCTCTTAGAAATATTAATGCCTGGCTCTTATTTCCAGACATTGTGATTTGATTATTATGGGGTGTGAACTAGGTATTGAGATTTTCAAAAGCTCCCTGGGCTATTGTAATGTACAGCAGTGTTTGGGGTTCACTAGCAGGAACAGGAGATACCTTTTTAAAAATAAACTAGATCAAAAAAGCTATTTTTTTAATGAGCAATATTTTGTGTGTTTTTGTTTTTTGTTTTTCTTTTAATTGTGTAGAATTGTAAATATACTTTTTTTATTTTAAAATTGTAAATGCTTTCTTTGACTACTGGATTTAAAAAGTAATGCTGGTTATTTGTGTTGTCAACATCTAGTAGATGCAGTCAATGGAATTCTATATAGCATTAAAAATAACATTGAAGTCTTCAGTATTAATAAGGTTAAGTATCAAAATAATAACCTTCATTGAGAAAAAAAACCCAAGCACTTACACAGCATCATAACATTCATAAAAAGTATAAAAAACTAAAATAATCGATTTCATTTATGAGTATGTAATAAACATAAAGCACATGAATACACATAACATTCAGTAAATTAAAGATAGTAATTATTGCTGGGAAATGTGTAAATAAATGGGATTAGGAAGGGGGTAAACAGTTATTATTTTTAATTTCTTTAAATAATATCTCAATCAAATACAGCAAAATGATCAGATTTGATGAAGTTGATGGTAGTACACTTGTATTTGTTACATGATTCTTCAGTTTTTCTCTGTACTTAACCTATTCCATAGATAAAATGTGTTGGAAAATGGATATTCACATACAAAAAGATAAACTGGACCTTTATCTTATACAAAATTCAACTCAAAATAGAATAATGACTTAAAAGTAGGACCCAAAACCTCTAGAAGAAACATAGGAGAAAATGTCCTTGACATTGGTCTTGTTTGGAATTGGCAACAAAAGCAAAAGTAAATGAGTGAAACTACATCGAACTAAGAAGTTTGCACAGCATAGGAAACAATTGACAAAATGAAAAGGTAATCTGGAATGCTGGAAAACATTTGCTAATCATCTATCTGATAAAAGGTAATGTCCAAGATATATAAGGAACTCATAATATTCAATAGTAAATATATATAAAACCTAATTTAAAAATGGGCCAAGGACTTAAATACACATTTTTTAAAGATATTCAAATGTCCAACAGTTATATGAAAATATGCTCTGCTACTAATCATCAAGGAAATGCAAATCAAAACCATAATGAGCTATCATCACCTCGCACCTGTTAAAATGGTTCATATCAAAAGTCAAAAGATGATTTTTCATGAGGATGTAGAGAAAAGAGAGCCTTGTGCTCTGCTGGTGGGAATGTAAATTGGTACTTCTACTATGAAAAACAGTACGGAGGTTCCTCAAAAAATTAAAAATAGAACTACCATATGAGCCAGCAATCCCACTCTTGGCTGTAAATCCACAATTTCAAAGATGTCTGCACTCCCATGTTCACTGCAGCACTATTCGCAGTGCCAACATATGGAAAAAACCTAAGTGTCTATCTATAGATAAATGGATAAAGAAAATGTGGTGTATATGTGTAATAGAATATTAATCAGTCTTATAAAAAAAAAAAGGAAATCCTGCCATTTGTGACAGCATGGATAAAAACGTAATACATTAAGCTAAGTAAAAGAAGCCAGACACAGAAAGAAAAATATTACATGATTTCACTTATATAGGACATCTTAAAAAAAAAAAAAAACTTTAAATTCCTAGTCACAGAGTAGAATGGTGGTTACCATAGGTTGGGGGTCGGGGGGGAAGAGGAGATATGATCAAAGGCTACAAACTTTTAGTTAGAACATGAATAAGTTACAGAGACCTAAGGTATAGTATGGTTGGTGACTATAGTTAGTAATGATGTATTGTATATTTGAAATCTAAAGTGTTCTCACCACACATACACTAAAGCTAACTATGGGAAGTAATAAGTTTGTTAATTATATTGTGGTAATCATTTTATGATGGATACATAAATCAAAATATCACATGGTACACCTTAAATATAAACATGTTTTGTCAACAATAAATTTTAAAAACTTATTTTATAGCAAAAGTGAAACATTCTTTCCAAATTCACTGTTATTCAAATTACACAAGAAAAGACTAGGTAGTGGTAGATTTTTTTAAAAAAGAAAAAATCTAAACTGAATAAATTGTTACATATTCTTTAACAATTTAGCAAGTTGAGAAAGTGAGAGAATTGGGATGCTACAGTCCCAAAGGGAAAAAATAACTGAGGTGCATTTTAATACAGTAAAACTGAACCAAGAGATAACTCAATAGTGACAATCTGAACTCTAGATTTATTTAATTCTTATTACCAGAATGTGGGCTTTTTCATTTTTGGCTTTAATTTTCTAGCTAGTTTCATTAATTTTTTGCTTTAAAAAAATTAATTATCAAATAAAAAGCATTGTATTTTTAATATTTTCAGATTATTTGAAATATTGATATATGTTCATTTAGAAACTTTTCATAATATTTCAAATAGTTCTAAATTCCGTTAAGAGATACTTGAAAATCAATCGATCTTCAATGAAGAAAAATGAATATATATACATATACATAAACATGCAATATTTTTCATACAATTTCATAACCTGTGTAGACCTTTCTGGAGTTTTCACAGCAGCTCCAGGCTGAGTCTCCTATCTTAGGGTAAAATAACACTAAAAGATATTTGTTTCTTTTTTTTATTAACATGCAAATTTAACTTAAAGTATTATATTAACCGAATACTTTTATGTAAAGTAATAATAATTAAAATGTTAATATATAATCTTTTAATTTGTGATACTCTATCTTCATAGTGAAACAATATAAGAATTTAAATATTATAAGTAAAAAGAAATGATATTTAGCATCACAGGTGCAGTTTTGCACTAAAAATATAGATCTGGTAAATATGAATGAACACACTGAAAGAAGTCTAATTTGAAAGGTTTATTCAATTGGAATTAGCCAAAATTTATTCATTAATTTTTTATATTCTTATTCTTAAAACTTTCCAAGAATGAAGGATAAATAGTTTGCCTTTGGAATCTAGTATATTATGGAAACAACAAAGAGTATTTTCAATAAAATTGTGTATTTTTTTCAAAATAATGATTAAAACTATTTTAGAAATATTGTTATGAATGAAAATAAAAGAATACTTTTATGAAAGGAGAGAATTTGTATAAAAACAGTTCTAGTTTATGTAAATTTTTAGGTTTTGAAGTATAGAAATATGAGTGATAAGGCAAGAAACACATATGTTCAATATTGGTCAGTGTCAAAACAAGAATGATCATTTAGGCTGGGGGTAAGAGAATTAAATGAGTATGAACAGAAAAAATGTATAAGATTATTGTGTGATCAAATTATCAAACTTACAATTAAATTAAGTAGATGATGATTTGTTTTTGTTTTTTGTTTTTGTATAACTGCAGAAATATGTGAAAAAAAATTGGCAAACATTTCTGAAAGGCATAAAAATATCAAAGAAAATCAATACAGATTATAGCTTTACTAAAATGCTTACCTAATTAGAAAATAATCTTTATTGTTGCTCAAAAGAAGTCTCTTATATTAAGATAAAAACTTGGTAAGTTTTACAACCACAGATTCAAGAGGATCATCTAATAAGCTCTTAGGACTAATTTATAAAGTGAAGATTTTATTTCCCCACATCTTACCAAAAACAAGATATACAAAGATCACGTTTTCCAAGATGAAAGAAAACTTTATTAGTGATCCCCTGACCCGTTTTTTCCTTTACTTCTCCCACAGGAAAAAAGATAATCTAGGTCTCTTCTTTTCAAGTTTTCTGTGACTCTAGGTAATGCATCTTTAAGGGATAAAGAGCACAGCCTCTCTCTGTCTTTAATACACAATCCCATTGACTGGGAAGGAGGGTGTGGTTCCTTCTGCAGCCACATTTTATTTATGTTTTGGATAGATAAAGAAGACAGATCCCTAGGACCGTTTTCATTGTTATTGTATGATTTGTATGTTCAGTGCATCTATACATGTTTTTAATATTATTGGTGCTAATTTAAATCAGATTGTGAGGAAATTTAAGTTTGCTATTTTTCTCCCCTTCATCCTAGTTCATTGTATTTTGTTTGCTCAGACATAAATTTTTATGTAGCTATAAGAATGATTTTTTTAACTACCCCATGAATTACAAATTATTTTTATGCAAAAATACATTTCCTTAAAGAAACAAGTATATATTTGAAGACATATTTTTTCCTCTCAGATTAGTGGATATATTTTGGTTTGCATTGAAATTATGATACTAGCCTCATCAGAAAGGGCAAAAAAAAAGAGGATCTTGGAAAACTTTTAATTGTAAAGATATACATTTATATGTAAAAAAGTAATTGATTATGCTATAAAAATAATAATTATTCTTGAGACAGTATTATATTTTTCTCTTATTTTTAAAAAATGTTATAAGTAGTTTTTGGATGGAATATTAAAAATGAGGTGAATTTCAATAACAAGATGTATTTGTTTATTTTTATTTCTAAATTATTATTAATGAGATAGATGCATATATTGGTAATAATTCAGAAATAAATAATTCAGAAATATGTATAATAATTTAAGAATTTTAAAAAGCCAGCTTTGACCAAAGTAGAATCTATTGATGTTCTAATTTCAAATTCTTAGAAGGCATCTGACTTAGCCCAGCTTGGACCCTACAGGAAAGCAGAAACATGGCTGCTGTGCACCTCTAAACTGACATTTCCACAGATGTCCCCAAGGATGTCCACAATGACTGGACGACTATTGGGGAAAGAAGTTGATTTAATTAATTTCAAGAGTGTTAAATTCACACAATTAAAAGTAGTTCATCACTATGCATGTCACCAAGGGGAATAAAGAAGAAAACCAGAGTCTGCCTTTGAAGAAGCTGGAGATTTCCTAGGGATAGTTTTTAGTTCTAGGAACTTGCAAAAAGGAAATATTAGAGAACTATATGACATAGACTATCATTATGCTGCAAATGCATCTGACAGCCATCAGGAAGAGTAGTAGCTCTCTAGGTCAACTGACTTTGTTGAGGACAGTTTTATGTAGGAAGTTAAATTTGAGATTTTCTTTGAAAAGACAAGAGTCAGATTATTTTTTAGAAGGTAGGATTTCAGAAAAACAGACATTAAAGGAAAGAAAATTTTAAATTTTAGCTTAGGTGTCACCTTTTTTTTCCCAGACTGAGCTAAAAGCCTTTTCAAATTTGCCCATCATACATCTATCTGTAGCATACATTGCCACACAATTAGGTAATTTCTGCCTCCCAACTTGACTAGGATCATCCTGAGGACAGAACAATATTTCAATCGATGTTTTCAATAGCTATCACAGTGCCAGGATAAATATTACTTTCCAAGTTTCTAATATTTCACACAGTGCCAGGCTTCCTTAAATGTGGGCTCCTTGGCTGGCTGAATAGACAGATGAACAGGATGGGTGGGTGGATGGATGGATGGGTGGATGGATGGATCAATGGATGGATAAATGGATGGACAGATGGACAGATGGATGGACAGACAGACGGATCTTCTAATTGAAAAGACCAGCTTTATTAAAGTCATATAAGAAAGGATACCTAGGGAGCAGTAATAATTACGAGGGAATAATCCTGTCTGAAACAATGTATGTTTAAGTAAAGTAATACATTTGTGTGGGCAAGTTAAAATCAATTTATGAAGCTTCTTAGAGGACTCTGATATGACTCTGAACCTAACCTAAGAAGCTTTGGGAAAATCACTGAGAACTCTTAGTGAGGAGAATGGTATCATGGAAGTAGTCATCCAGATGGACTGAGAAGGCGAGAGACCGGTAGGTAGGCTACTGCAGTAATCAGGGCATAGAACAGTGACCAAAAGAGTGACAGTGAGAAGGTAGCAGTTCAGGCAAGGCCTAACACACTCAAAAGAAATCTCCAAGAAATGCATAAACATTATAAATAGGGATGAAAAAAGGAGTACAGTCATAAATTTATCTAAAATTTTGAGTTTAGGCTATTGGAAACATTCTAAAATATTGGCAGAATTAAAAATTTGGCAAAAAATGGTTTGCTTGAAGGAGATGAGTAATAAGCTGTGCTTTGGACCTATGGAACATATTATATAATGTATTTTAAATAATATAATTTAATAGCAATGGCAAAGGCCAGTTATGGGCTACAATAATTAGAATAATTCAAATGCCCTTTCACCGTTTCCAGAAAGCATCTTCTCTCCCAATGCCTCTGCATGCTGCTCTTTGCAGTCTTTTTGTCAGCTACAATATCAAGTGATTTTCTTTTTAGATATTAGCTGATTGAATTGTTATCTATCACAGTGATATGTCTACATCCTTAAGAGGATTATTGAACACACAAGAGTTATCAGGCCTCAGAAGAATATTTTAGAATTTAGGGACCCATGACAGGCTAGGCCCTTCCTAAAGCTTAAAAATAAGTAAATAAATAAATGAACCAACAAAAGTGCTGAAGGATATATTGTTAACATTAGCAATATTATTACAAAAGATTGTTATTGTCATTTTTATCTTTGAACTCTAATAGTATGTAGATTCATTCTAAGTTCTTAAATTATCTAGTAAAAAGATAATACACACGATAATTCTTTTTGTGCCACATAGGCCAGTCATTGGAAATATAATTTTTTGAGTGAATTTTAACACCCATTACTTTTCTATGTTATCAACAATTTTGGCTTTGGCTGAAAGTTACATCAAATGTAGACTACTATTTGATGATATCAGCAGTGTCACAACTCTGCTTGAAAACATTATTGGTCACACTTACACTATTCCCACATACTCTTATATGTTCAAATGCTTGCTTATTCTGTCCTCTCTACTACTTACCTATGTCTTTCCATTGAAATTTTATAGATCTTTCTGTATCTTTCTAAATGCCCAATCTAGTTTGAAAGCCTTTGCAGAATCCTCCAGCCAATAGAAAGTTCTTTCCCTCCTCTGACTCATCATTGCTCATGAGTCATAGTTCTAGAAAATATCCTGTCATTCATTACCATTGTTTAATCACTTGTTTTCTCATGTTCATAAGAATGAAAGGTTCTTAAACCTTTCTTAATGGAACTCTTTCTTAATGATCTCTAAACCTTACAGCATATTGTATAATAGCATATATAGTAGGCATTCATTAAATATGTTTTGTTAAATAGTCACAAAATGGCAATTAATTAGCTTATGGTAGTATTAACGAGTTTTACACAATCTAGATTTTGTACAGTTTTTAAATATGAATAAAATCAACTGATGGCTACTGAAATTTTTTTGGATCAAACTTGATTATCTATATTTTTTATTGTTTTGTTATTCTTTGAAGAAATAAATTCATTTGAAGTGGATGATTGGAAGTATTAATGGCTAAATTACTACCTCCTTTATATTTTATGATGGTGATTTCTGAAGCAATATTCTTTTGTATAGTGTAGAGGAGGCAAGTTTTATAACATACAGTTGAATGAATATTCAACCATTTTATGTTTTAGAAGTCAAAAATATCACTTATGTACAATTAATGTAATTAATACATATAGAAAAATGTTTTCTAACCCTTAAAAGGAATCATATATGGATGCATGATGATCATATTTGTTAAAGCAATATTTTAAGCAGTGTGCCTACACTAACATAAAATTGAGGTATAAGAGTTTGATAAAACTTTAGAAAAGCAATATGCGTAAACACATGTTTTGATTATTTCATTCATTTGAAAAACTCTTCCAAACAGGTCTTGTATGTATGTATGGGCGTATGTATGTATGTATGTATGTATGTATGGGCGTATGTATGTATGTGTTTAATACACTTTATCTGTAAGATATGAGTTTCTTAACATTCCTGTGAGGTGTCCATGGCAGTATTACAGTCTCTGTGATAACTATAACACACTGGAGATGACAAGCTCATAGTTCTTAAGCTAAGAGTGGCAGAATAGAATATCAAGACTACATCACTGCTTCCACTCAAAAGAATATATATGCATTCTAAACTGAATACACCATAAGAAACAGGATGGAAGAAGGCAGACAGGAAGACATAGTAATAAAAAATAAAAGACATTTGAAATAATTACTTTAGAGTTATGTCTTGTCAAATTAAAGCATGAAATAGTATTCCATTTTACTCTTGTTAATTTTACTGTTTGTCTGAATTATTCTGAAAGCTCTTTTCTGGTTACATGTTCAAATACTAGTGGCTAATTGGGTGTTTAATATTAAAGTACCTTAAGATATAGACCTTTTTTTTTTTTTTTGGTTTCAGTCAGTTTTTTTTATAGAAGATTGTATAATCTCTCTAGGAGAAATAGATGATTTTATCTCTTGTTTCTTGCTCAGCTGCATTAAGAGAACTGTCTGGACTATTAAATTTCTTTATATCAAAGGCTTCTCACCTCAGCTGGGGGCTGAAGGTTTTATTGAAATTAAGAAAGAATTGGACAACTAAAAAGGACCAAAAGCAGTAAAACGTGGCTGATAAGGTTTCATGATAGATGTATTTTTCAACTAGAATTATTTCATGTTTCAAAGAAGATTTCGTAGAATAACTTAATTTCCTAAAGCAAATCTAACTTGATCGTGTAACCAAAAAAATTATTTGAAACTCAAAAATAGTAGATAACAGATGTTTTAGTTCTTTCTGTTATAAATTAATACATTTTTCTCTCAGCTATATTTCCAAATATTTCCTTTCATTAATATGGTAATTTTAACATGTAGTCCAATTTACCTTTGTTAGCTAACAATTAAATCTCTGCTTTAGTTTCTTTGATGTAGTATTATCAAAACTCATGTGCTTTTATGCATATCACCAAGATAGGTCAGTACATGAAATTTCAAAGATTTTCTTTTTATACCAAGATTTTTAACTTGTCCTCATGATCCAGTCTCGTTAATCCTAGGATTAACCCAGCTGTACAATTCTATGGGTCCTTTCTTTAAAATGTTGCAAAGTCTTTTTCGCCATGTAGTGAAAGGAATAATCACAAGACTCCAATTAAGGTTTGACCCTAACAATGTGAAATGCAGTATTCACTCAGTCTATCTTATACCTACATGTGGACTGTACGTGCTCATTCATTGCATGCCATGTATGGCTATGTCTCTGGGGATGCACTTGGAGTTCCGTGGGTATGAGCCATCACGAATATTCTTCTGTAGCCGCTTTCCGCAAAACAAGGTGAATTTCTGGCATTACATAATGCATAAATACTACACAAAACAGATTTTCACATCTCAAATCCACCATTTTCTTGGACTTAAATTTGTGTCTATCTTGGCCTGAAAAATTCTTTCTAAAGTGCAAATAACTAAATATCCCACTAGCTATGCATTTTATTTTTTTGCTGGCTAACAAGAGAAAACCTACTCAGCCAAATATTGCCCAATTAGGACCTAATTACAGTGTGATAACTAAATGATTAAGACATAAATGCCTATGGTGAGGTTTGTATAATGAGAAAGAGGTAACATTTTTGTAGTTCTCTAAACCTATAGAAATGACTCAGAATGACACTATGTATTTTTTCAGAACTCAAAAATATGTTGAGCTGAATTAGCAACTTGGTAGAGATAAAGGCAAGATCAGGATTTAACCATGTTTTACTTTGTCCTTCCAACATTACATTTAATTTGTTAAATACTTTGCAAATAAACTGTCACTCATTTTATTTCAATTATTATCTTTTCAAATAATTCTAATAATAGATTAGCTTTATCCTAGATAACAATGCTTTCTGTTTTTTGTTTTATCAAGTTTTGTAACCCTTAAATACCTGGCATTTTTAAAGAACTACAATAAGTGGCAAATAGATAAAAAGGAATTCAGTGCTTATCATAGAGATTTAATTGGGCACAAGCTATTAAAACATTAAGTTGAAAGGAATGTAAAATTATTATCTCTTTTTGCAAAAAGCAAAAAAAAAAAAATCAGTCAATTTTTTGGGAGAAGCTGCATTAGTATGGGCAGATTCCTCTGACATAGACTCATGGTATGTGGTAATTATTCCCAGTTATATTTCTTAAAGCATTAGCAGTGAACACAGTGCAATTTATAAGCCTAATATTAGATTCAAGTCTCCGAGGCTATTAGTAATGTTAACTCTGAATATACATGTTCAAGCAGAGTTGTGTTGAAAATGTCATAAAATGGAGGCTCATTTCATAAAGGAAATCTATATTGCAGCTTTAAAACTATATGAGAGCATATTCAACAATTTTTATGGTGCTAAGAAAAATAACACTTGTTAAATTTATTAAATATTTATAGTTATAAAGAAATAATGAATATGAATTTTATATCTCTATTTTGTGTTAAAAATTTTGCAATCAGAGTAAAGATAACGTGATTTAATTGAGTGCATGATCATTGTTTTATCCATAAACTTTTGAATAAATGTTTAGGAAAAAAAAGGGTTAATTTTGTAATTTTAGAACCCAAAGCCCTAATTATATTTTAAGGACTCTTTTTTTCTTTCTCACCACTTATTTATTTATAGAATATGTTTTGATTTATAAATGCATTTTATCAGTTCATTTTTAATAATGACATGTCAGAAAGTTAGAATAAAAATTAAGGAACTCTGTTCTCTAGCGCCCACAGTTTTTCTAGATAAAAAAGGGCCTAACTTCTAACTGATTCTATAATTCTAAAATTTCTGACTACTATAGAAAACATGAGTATATTTCCATTTAATGTAAACATATTGTTTCTTGATCTCCAATCATTGTCCAAGGGAATTAAAATGAAATTTGCATGCACCGGCTTCATCTTATGTATGGAATGTGCTTTAACCTACAAAACAGAAAATTATTAACATTTTTTATATTTAGAATGGATCTTTTGATACTCCTTATAAGTTCTTGTAAGATCTTTTTATAATTCTAGTTTCTTCTAAATATACCTCATTTCAGTGACTCTTTTTCTACTTCTCATTCAGAAATTTCAATAAAACTTATTTTTGAATCACTATACATTGGAATAAAATTACAAATCCATAGTGCTTTTTTTATGTCATAATTTCCATCTGTCTTCTTTTTTTTTAATTTACAAGTGTGGATTTTTGCCTTTAATATAAGGATTAAGTGCTGAGCTGGCAAGCTTATCAAATGTTGACTATTCTTTTTTCAAGGGTTACCAGCTGGACGCTAGAATAAAATTCTGCTAATGGACTTCCCGTTTCAAAAATCAAAAAAGATGTAGTTGTTTTCACCTGCAACAAAGAGAGAAATACATACTTACATAATCCATAAACATAAATGTACACACACACAGGAACACTAAGCATTTTTCTTCTAATATCTATTAGTTTTGAGTGTTATGATTCTTTCTAATATGCAAACTTTTTTTTAAATTTATCTCTCTAGGATTACAAATTATTTTTTATTAGCACAGCAGACTTTCAGTAAAATTCTCATTATCAGTATACCACCTTTGGCTCCAGTTCTTATAAAAATCCTTTTCAAAATATCTTCTCTCTAATGCAAAACATTCTTGGCAGGGAAAAAAAAAAGTCTTATTAGGAGAAAGCAAAATAACTTCTTTCCTTGTGGAAGCTTTCTAACAGTTAAAACTCATAACTTTATTTCCTGTGCCTCTGAGCTACACTGCGTAGAAGTCAGTCCTAGTAAGTTATAATTAGACATGTAGGATAATTCTAATGATGTCTTACAACTGATGAAATCAGTCTCAGCCCTGTCTACCACCTGATTACCATGGAAACCATTGCTGGCCAGCCGAGTAATTCTGATCAAAAGGAATTATTATTAATCCTCCTAGTATATGTTGGATAGGGATTTGCACAGCTTTTGTTAAAGTTTCTAGTGAAGGCTGAAAGGTCCATTAAGAGTAAATATTAATTCTTAATGTGCCGGAGTGCAAGAATGGCTTAGTCTCTATGGGACACAACTGGCTCTTCATAAATCAGATATTAACAGATTATAGGATCAGCCTTGCACTACTTAGGGATTAGAGATAAACAGGTGAATTTGTAGAGGAGGAAAATAATTTATAAAGCTGACTTAACCAAGTCATTGTTTTGTCAAATAGAAATTTAAAGAAGAATGTGCAAGAAATATGTAATTTGTTAAGTAACTGTTGTAATAATTTCCAAACAATTGAATGACAACGTTGGACAATTATTTTCCTCTTTTGTATATGCACGAGTATGACATGTGTAGGATGATGACCAAATGTCTATGATGCATAGCGTTGCTTAAGGCTCTTTTCTACGTATCTTTATCTAGATTAATTACCACACTATATAGTGCCCTTAAAACATTGTTAAGAGGGTATATCTCATGTTGTGTTCTCAACCCATTAAACATGCAAATCTTCAAAAATAAAATAAAATTCAAACTTGTGATAATAAATGCTGCCAAGAACTAAAGACAAGCTCTTAATTAAAATAATCATCATGCAAACTCATGTCATGTAATATTGTGACAAAACCTTAAGTGTTTTCCAAACTTTCAGTTTACATTCCAAGACTAAAAAAACACATGAAAATCTACACCATTAATTATATTAGCGTTTTATCACTATTAATCATTAACATTTTAAAACTTCTTGTCTTTCTAGTTTGTTGATATTACGAGAATGAACAAGTTCAAGAATAACAGCAACATAGGAACTGATTCATTCAGCTCAAAAATTAACATAAAATCTTGAAAAATGCCACACGTTTTAAAAACGATTATGTCAGAATTAAAAAACTACACTCTCTTTGACAAATTAAAATCCATTATCAATGCCAACTAAAAAATGTTTCTGTCTGTTGGCCAAGGAATGAATGAGTTTGTTTTAAAGTTCTCATTGAGTATATGGCTTTGTCTGAAATCTGTTTATCTTATGAAAGATAAGATAAAACCAAACCAATATTTTCTGAATTATTTCTTGGCAAATATAACCTTTCATGTTACTTAATATATTTCTTAACTGTTTTAGTTTTCTGATGTGTGTAGTTATCCTATTGCTTTGCTCTTGTTTTGGCATTCAGAAAAAGTCAGAGGGTTGAATTGGCACTTGTGCCATGTATTTTTGGCTTGCCCTGATGAAATGTGTTAATTTCTGCAGCTGTGTAAACTGAAAAAGGAAATATCATGTAGATATGCCTGGAATTAGAAGTTAACATTTACACATTTTGCTAACTTAATAAAGTTAATCATGAAGGTGAATTATGTATATTTAATATGTATTCTTTTTATCAGTGGTGAAATCTTATAAACCTGAAATACTATTATGATGACCAAACAGACTCCACTATGTAATATGACAGTCCAGTTTTAAAACAAAATTAATTACTTACTACTAAATTAATATTTTACATTAATATCTTTAAAGCTCATGCCAAAATTATTTAAATCAGGTAAGACTAAAAAAAATAATAAAAATGATTTTATTTTTTAGTCAGTGAGAATAGTTCTTAAGAGTCAGGAATCTAAATTTTATTTATTTAAATAATTAAAGTATTTTATATATATTAATAATTTACCTCTTTCTTTGAATAAAATCTTCCATTTGTTTATCATCATAGATTTATTTCATTATGTCCTTTTTCAATAAAAATAATGCTGGTCCATGACCTGATGAACAAAGGGAAAAAATATTTTTGTACATTTCTCCAGCTACTTAATTAAAGATCTGACATAACAATAACCCTTGATTGGAAAGCTCTGTGTTTTATGTAAAAGAGAAAGAATATGTATTTTCTCTTTGAAAGAATAGAGTATGCTTTTTTATCCCTACTTTTTGCCCCATCCTTCTTTGAGAATAAATGTATGTACTCTTGATATTCTCCAGGGAACTTTATGTTGATCTCGGACCTTTTATTTATTTATTTTTTATACATCCATAACAAAGTACTCAAAGGAGAGTCAAAACCAACTACTGTATGTAGTAAGATCCAGGACTGATACAGCCTCCCGGATCCCTTTATGTAATTGGAACACATAACATGTAAACTTAGGATGTAGCTGCAACCAGATAAAGCCATCCAACGTTCAGTTTAAATTAAGAACTAGATTATTCTTCTGAAGTAATGGGATTCAAATTTGCTATTTGCATCTATAACCTAATGGCTAGGTCTAATCTTAGTGTATATGTAGAAATAGTTTTAAGATTTACAATTAAGAATGTAGAAACTTCGTAGTAGAAAAGAAATGTAGAACTGAGAAGTCATAAAACATGTACTTCTTTAGTTTATTTTTCAGATATTCTTAGTGTTTTTTTTAATTTTCCAACAATTTTTTTTCTTATTTTTTTAAAAAGCAAAAAAAAGCCCTAATAAATTTAATAAAAGTATTAAAATATAAATATATAAAAACAGATTAGTGGTGGTTTTTGTTCTAAAGATCATTATTATAAAAGTCATTTATTAGCTTTGGAAACTTTGTGAATGTAGGAATTTTGAAATAAACCACTGAGTTTAAAACACTGAATGTATATATCTTTTGAAATATCTTTAATTATTATTTACGAAAAGCAATTTTGTTATAATAGAAAATTTCGTTTTACATTTATCTTGCTTTGTGAATATATTCTAAAAATAAAAGCAATTTTTTGCTTCAGTGTATTTTTAGGTGGTTGTACTAATAATTTTCCTCCCTTCCATAAGGACATAAAAAATTAAAAACAAAAACAAAAAATCTCACTCTGGTCTCAAATTTTTATTGATCTGAGAATACAAAATTTGTCTCTAACTTTAGCAGATAATTTGTGAAAACATTAAGTGATATTCAGACTTGTTCAATCAGTTAGTCTGGCATGCCCATCGAGAAAGCTCTTCATCCAGCGAGGCTCTTACAGATTACAGACACACTTCACTTGCTGGTGCAGTCACATCCAAAGAGTGGTTTTAATGTTCGAGAGATATGAATGGAGTGTACGGTGGAATGGCAATAAAAAAGCAATTTCGTTTAGGAAAACTCATTTCTTAGTGAATATCCTGTGAAGGGATATTGTTTGACTAAAATAAAAGACATTAAAATTCAATAAAGACAGGACAATTATGGTTGAATGATATTGAGTCATTCTGAAGTTAATTATGATCTCATGGCTGTGTAGCTGATATATGTGATACAAAAATCTGTATGTTTTCATGAAATCATATCTTGAAAGCAAGATGAGTAAAGTCTCTATGTTGAAGTCATAGAAGAACATACTTTGCAAGGAGGGAAAAACAGAAGAAATGAGGCTCTAATAATAAGAATATGAGACTTCCTTACAAAAAATGTTTGAAAATAATGTTCTATCTGATACATTTGTTAAACATTTGCATTAATGAAAGAACTTGAACAGGGCTATTACCCAGGTTGTAGAAGACTGTGTCTGAGCCCCTACCCCTTTCGTTTGTTACCTATGTGCCTTTAGACTTGACTTCATACATTCTAAACTTATGTTCTTATCTATAAAGTTGAGCTAATGATATCTGTTCTACATATATCATATTGCAAAGAATACAAAACATTACATACAATATAAAATTAACATATTTTCAAAATATCTTTATTGGTAGATGTAGTATTTATAAATACAACATTCATTACAGAAGTGTATTTATTTAACTCTTGATGTCTCCAGCCAAAATCTAAACAGCATTTGCAGACATCAAACACAACTTGATAATAAATTAAGCAATGGCATAATTTCTTTTGGCAACAGTTTATACAGTTACCCCTATAAATAAAAGTGGCAGTGATATTGTGTTGGCATACATGCCTCCTGGATCAAAAAAAAAAAAAATATATATATATATATAGACATGTAAGGGAAATTCTGAGACAGTTTTTTATGATAAAACTGCAAACTTTTCCCATACAATTGTTGCTGCCTTGGCTTACAACACTGGAAATGTCTGTTTATGCCAGCAGTCTGATGGAAAATTTACATCATGTGGAGAGAAATTAGTTTCAACTTTTTGTTTAGTGTAAGAAATTACTCATCAGAGATGTCGTCTGTTAAGGAATCTCTGTTGTTTTTGTTCTTAATATAAATAGGCATTTTACCTTGTGCGATGCATCTTTAGTCTAAGCTAAACTTTAATTTTTTCAACAAATGTACACTTGAGAAATTAAGAATCAAGTATGGGTTCCAAAGAACTTACATATTATAATGGGTTGTGGAACTGAATGCCTATAATAATTTTTCTAACTCTTTATTAACTCCTCTAACACAAGAGAGTTGTAGCAGCTGTGGTGAGGACACATAACTGACTAGAATCTCATAAAAGCATGAACAACTTCAGAGGAGGTAAAAACTAAAAGGAATACATATACAAAGTTTTATATAATTTACAAAATGCTCTGAGGCCTAATACCATGAATAAATAGTACCAATTAGTAGCATAAACAACAACCTCTTATTTAAAGGATGAAATCTAACTAGGACCTTTCAATAATAATAAACACACCACCAACAACAGCTGTGGCAGCCACCATATTTTCATTTGTTCACTGCATAAAAAGCAGAATACTTTATATGTATTTATTTTTTTAAATCAGCTGAACAAATATACTGTTATATTATTAACCACATTTCATAGATAAGTAATACCTATATGCATTATATTCATCCTAAATTCACACAGATAAATGGCTATTGCAGATAAAAACTCAGATGAACTATGGGAAATGAATTAACACAATTTCTGTTTTGTAGGCATGAGGTTGGGCCAGGAATGAGCAACGGCGATGCCCTAACACAAAGCTAAGTACATACTCAAAACTCAGCAGGGAATAGTTGTTTCATCTTATCCTGAATCACATAATCTTTGTATAGAATTTTCTGTATAAATGTTTATCCATCATCTTGGGTTTCGACCAGACCCATTTATTTTTGTGTTGGGTCAGATTGTCCAAATTATAAGCATAATGGAGTATATCAGACCAAATATTTCAGCATTGGGAAGAACTCATATTTTTTCTCATCCTTCTTGATTATTCATAGCTACCTTGGCTTACTAAGTTGGCTTAAGTGCTAGTATTAGGGTACACTTGATGCTTCAACAATCTCAAATCTCAGTGACTAAACACAGTACTTATTATTTCTTCTTGTATCACTGTCCAGAGCATGTCAGAGGTGAGGTTGTTAGTACCTGATTTACTGGGTCTTAGACTCCACCCTTAATGTTTTGGGTCTTCCAGATAAGAAAAGAGATATGAAGGATTTTAAGGGTTGTGCCCGCAGGTGGTGAACACTTTTATACACATTCCCTCAGTCATATCAACTGCATACCTGCCATTCACTAAGGAGAGAGAATAGGAAATATTCTCTTGCTTCATGCCTAGGATAAAAATGAAAATAATTTTTTGTAAATAATATTGTCTCTGCCACTTTTCCCTAGAACTGTTTTCTGTTTCAAAAGTTATTCGGCACTGCTTCCTTTACTAGTGCCTAAATGTATATAAAGTGTGGTGAGAATGCCCAATTTGTTCATATAATATGATTTGCTCTGATGACAAAGAGTGACCAGGTTGTTCTTTTTTAATAAATAAACATTTTGCTGAAGTATAGTATAGTAAATAAACATACACAGACCATAATGTACCTTCAAAAACTGAAAACCCCAGTATAAGTAGAACCCCGATCAAGACACAAAGCATTACTTATATCCAGAGTCTTTCCAGGGCTCCGTTCCAGTTTCCTTTTAGTGCATGTCTTTTGGTGAACATATGTGTGGAGTTATTTTAGATGTATACATAGGATTGGAATTGTGGGGAATAAGACATGTATTTTTTTTTTCTTCAGGTTTAGCACATACTGCTAAGCCAAGCAGTATTCCAAAGTTGTTATGCCAATTTACACCCCCACCCACAATGCATGAGACTTCTGAGTGTGCCACATGCTCTCCAACAGTTAGTATTTTCTGTCTTTTTCATTTTAGCCATTCTGTTACCATGTAAACTATTTCTTTGTGATTTCATTTATGTGCCCTTGATGGCTATTATTATTAAGCACCTTTTCAGCCACAAATTTTCTGAATAATGTGAAAAGAATCCCACTCCTATGTATTATTTCTGTGTGTTTATTTTCAAAGAATAACTTAAAATTTCATAAGCCCTTTTGTTTTATTTTCTTCTTTGTTTTCAACAAGATGAAGATGCAGCAATTACCCATAGAGTGAGGTCTGCATCTCAGATCTCAACTTTCTCATCAGAAAGTAAAGTGAGAATAGGAACCCAATCTATTTGGTCATAATTTCTTTACTGTATACAGAGAGAATCACCTAGGCCTACTCCCACCTGACCCTGACAGGAAAATATTTGTCTTATGGCTTTTTTTCAATTCAGAAAATTTGTAGTTTCTGAAAAGAAAAAAGAAAAAAACAAGTTCATTTTGAACATATTCGTAAGAAATATCTAGCACACTACTGAATGGAAATTGTTCATGGAGCTTACTTATAATTTTTTTTTTTACTTCAAAAAATATTGCAGTCACTTTTTATGTTTAAGTTTAAGCAATTTAAAGGGATGGATCATAGGTCTGTGATATTTTTATGTCAACAATTATGACAATTTAATTAAAATTAAGGCACAGTCTAGGTTTCAAAAGTCAACTCAATATGGAAAAAGCGACCTCAGAGTTAAAGTTAATATACCATGCTGTGTTCAGAAAGATAGTTCAAGACATTGAGAGAAGTAGAATTCAAAAATTCGGAAGCAAACTGAGAAAACAAGTTATTTTTGGAATCAAAGACAGACTAAAACTGTTGGCAATATCCAACACTACAGAGATTATGGTGGCCCTACCCAGATTTAATTTAAATTAAAATGTTACTAAACCAGGAAGCAAACATAAGAAAGTCCAGCAACATGAAATTTATTCTCAGTTACTAGGCACTAATTTTTTATGCATCGAATTATTTTGAAAAACAATTATCTTGCTTTGCTGTCCTCCTAACACTGCCAAATGTATGAATCATCAGAGTGGAGACTGAGAATCAATGTTATCTAGGGTCCCAAGACAATAGTAAAAAGAGCACTAAAGAAGACTAATTTCTTTCCCCAGACTTTGTTTCCCATAATAATCTCCAAGCGTGGAACTGCCTTTGGCCATGGGATCCTAATACAGTATTTCTTTTCTTAGCTGTTCAGCTTTTTTTTTGAATATCTGTAGATGATTAAAACAGAAGCATTGTGTAGTCAGCATTAAAGACAACATTTTATGATTCTCAGGCAATATATAATATCTCTAGTCCTACTTTGTTTTAATGAATTAATTTTAATTAATATGGTATAAAAGTGCTTTATTATATATGATATTAAAGCCTTAGTGAGTGAGTGAACAAGAAATTACTTAATCTTAGGAAAGTTATTAATACATCTTAAAGTATTATCATTGCTTTAGCATATTAATCACTTTCATTCCCCCGGTTGGCTCATATGATAAGAAAGCAATTAACATGCTACCAATGCAAATATTATAAGAGTTTTACATTGAATTATCAGCTTTGACAAAACCCTGATAGTTTCATTTAATAATTGATTCATGTGTTCTAGGTGATGCAGTACTAATACTCACTATAGACATGACATTTAGGGAGTCATATATCCTGCTATTCTTTTTCCAAGTGAATCTTTACTTAAAAAGAATTAGATATCGACAGAGTCGTTTGTCAAAGGCACGATAATTTACATTTTTACTTAATTCTTCGATCACAAATATGATGAATTATACTAGCTACTTTCCCATACTCAATTGTTATCATTTCCCCCAGTATATCCTGCAATACAACTTATTGAAAAATGAACAGTTTTCCCAAGCCATATAACGAATTTCTTTGCACTTTTGTTATCTCTCTGGATTGACCTTCTCAACTTGTGATTTTCACACTCTCATTTGCCTGTCTAGCCTTAAGTCCAACCTCACTTCCAATGCAGCCTATATTGACTTCTAAGCAGTTAGACATTTCCTTCTATAGAATATGCACATTATTTTTTAATTATTTTAATACATTATTCTCCTTTTAATCAACTCAGTAAGTGACTCATAGACTCCTAGTACTTATGGCTGACATATAGAAACTTTCACGGATGTTTTCATCAACAAACAAATGAAAGGATGAATGAATTACAGTTTACATTAGAAACTAGCTCACAAATGAAGTTAAAATGTGTTAACATATTCAGTTTATAGGTAAGCAATTTTAAAACCTATGTATGTTCAAGTTCATAGGAATTTTTTAAGTAATGATAAGTTTTACTACTATTATTTCAATATTTTTGGCCTTATTCTTTTACCTAGTCAACAAACACTGATCACACCTTATGTACTAAACACTAAATTCTACTAATTATGCAGCAGTGAACAAAATAGAAATTCTCCACTTTAGATGCACCTTAGAGTTAGGGAAAGCAAAACATAAACCAATGAACATAAGATGTACGTCAATGCAAGAAATGCATGCCTTTGATTGTTTAAAAGATAGTTCATTCAAACTTACATTTAAATACTGAAATTTGGCTAAGAATAAGAACAAAAATTACATGAGCTGTTATGTTTTCTATGTAAAGTCCAGGAAGTTTATAGATTTTCAAATGCTCTAGGTATTTGTTTGTCAGTTTAAAGAGAATTAGGGAGATTCATGTGAAAACAATGTCATAAAAAAATTAATGTCACCTATAATCAAATTGGTTTCTTTGCAGATTTTGATACAGTTCTTTAAAGTTTTGAACCATTTTAACAGTCTGCTTTGACAATTTTGTATTTTACATAT
The DNA here is from genome assembly GCA_004027375.1 of Macroglossus sobrinus. Lineage (NCBI taxonomy): Eukaryota > Metazoa > Chordata > Mammalia > Chiroptera > Pteropodidae > Macroglossus > Macroglossus sobrinus. The sequence goes on along the minus strand of PVKZ01004653.1, from coordinate 45,484 downwards.
ATTTATTTTTCCTCTCTGCTCTAAAGTAAGTGGCATCAGATCCAACTCTGCAACATTACTTTATTTAACTCTTAGATATAGAAAATTAATTATTGCCTCTTGACCATGCATAATATCTATCTGATTACTCTATTAGTTTCAAGCAAATGTATTCAAACAAAAGGTTAGTTAAGATCATTGAAATATAAATCTAATTATGAAAATCTAATTAACACTATCTTCCATTTTTTACCAAGGAAAATGCTTATTTGGCCAGCACTATAGTTTAATATTACCTTTACAAAATGAGAGACTTCTAATTAGAGAGTATATAAAAACAACAAAATGTATTTTGTCTGACTTAAGTATGGGCAATCTGATTGAGACCAATGTTTAAACTGTATTTTTAATGCCTGGCATATTAATGCATCAAGTGGGATACTGAATACCAGGTAATAATAATGATAACATTTCAATTGAGTGTAACTCAGGTTCTCAAATACTATAAACCAAGTAAGAGATGCACTTTAATGTGAATGCATAAGTGCACTTAAATGGATGTTAACAAAAGAATCAATTTCTATAGCATATGAATTATTTTGGCATACAGACATTATTCTTTGATCTCTATATTTGTATTGAAATAGCTAAATAGCATAAAAATATGGAATGTTTTCACTGGCTCTCAATCACATATTAATTAAGATCATTTTTATGAGACCATTTTTGCATGTTAAGGTTAGTTAGATTTGAAAAACTGAAAAACTAAGAGAAGATTAATTGCTTAATAATCATAAATACAAAATTTTGAAAACTCCAAAGGCACAAAAATTAAACTAACAGTTAACATTTATGCTTTTAATTAACATTTGGCAAGCTTGCTATTGCAAGTTAGTTTCATATAATTTAGTTGATGAAAATTCTAATTGACATTTAATAAGTATGTTGATGAAAATATATGTTGTTTTGTCTACCATTTCAAATGACAATTACCTGCTTAAGCATCCCTTTCATTTCACAGATTAATAAGAAAAATAGAATTTTAATACTCCTCTGGCCCCAAGACTGTTATTTATATGATTTGCACTCTATCGAATTTTTCTCAATACAGAATTTACTTCCTCATCGTATATTAAGCATCTTCCTAAGGGCATTGTCATGTTTTCCTGATGTGCACGAATCTATCTTTTTGAAGTAACTGAGGCACATTGGGAGCTATATAAACATATACAGGCTAGGGTGCTATTTAGTAAATAACTACTTAGACTAAATGGTATTCACCTTTTCTTCTTTATTCTAAACTTATTGTTTTTATCTTCCAATCACCACCTACAATTCTGCCCTCTTAAATATAAATATTCAGATAATGTCATCTGTTTTATTTGCTAATATTTTCTTATGCTATAAAAATAAACAGAAAATTTCTTTAAATAAGCTAATATTTGTTTAAATATAAAGTTTATACAGAGGGAAAAATTGTACCATCAATATCATTAAAAACACAAATAGAAATTCTTACCATTTGAACCATCTTCTTGGAAACTATTTGAGAATGGTAAATTAAATATAATAAATAGTGTCATTAATAATCAAAACAAAGTTAGAAATCTGCTCATCAACTAAATTGGCTTGTCGTTTCACTTGTCTTTTTTCAGTAGTCTATGAAACCATATGAGAGAATGAAGAGGAACACACACCAGTAAATCTCAGAAGTCATTAAAATGCAATTGTCCGCGTTCTTGCAAAGCTTTTCTTTTTAAAGTGTCCTTCCAAACAGCCAGTCCTCTTTAAAATAATCACTTAATGTGTTTCTGGTTTTGAAACATAAGACAACAAAATGAGAGCCTTATAGGTCTACTTTAATTTCAACAAAGATTGAGTGAACACATATTGCTAAATACTTACATGTTTATGTTAAACTGTGGGAAACTAGTATTCTAGTAGCAATACAATAAGAACCTTAAAATGGTCTGTGAATATTAGATATGATACATATCCTTTGTGTATCATATCTAATATTCTAAAAACAACTATATTGTTTTTACAATTCTAAAAACAACTATATTGTTGATACATCAATATAAATACTGAAGAGTGTGAGTAGAATCATAGAGCATAGTGGAATAAAAATATTCTTTGAGTTTCTATCTCACCTCTGCCATTTACTAGCTTTCTGATCAAACCATTTGTCAATTTCTGACATTAATACTTAACTCATAGCACCGATGTACTAATTAGTTGAGCTAATATAGAGAGAGATTACTTTGTTTTGTTCCTTATATTGAAGGTGCTAAATACATTTTAACTTGTCTTATTATTGAATCAAAACCAGACTCAGATTTTATTCCTTTGGGTAACAATGTATAGTAATGGAACTTTATGAACTATTATAGACACAGACCTAAAGTGAATATAAATTTATATTTCCTATATTATCAGACCTACATACATACACTATCATCAAATTTCTTGAGGAGTCATTGGTAAGATGTACTAATTTCAGTTTTCTTAAAACAAAGTGTTTAAAAGTTTTTAATAAATTGATATTCTACAGGATAAGCCTTATAGCTAAACTGTATATTTTCAGATTTATAAATTGCAATTTCCTTGAAGTTTGGAAATTACCAGTTTAAATTTCTCTCCAAACTGGAGAAAGAAGGTTTTTTTATGCCCACACCCGACCTTGACTCACTATGCTGCACTTCGAGTCAGCTCCCATGGCAGTACTTATCACACTGCATTTCAAATGATTGTTTACATGTGTGGCTTCCTTCAGTTTAGTTCATTTAGCAACCTTCCACAACTCTGCTATGTATTCAAATGAATCAAAGATTTTATAGACTGCTAACCCAGAGCCAATAGCAAAGTGAGGAATCGGGGAGAAACCCTTGATGACAGGATCCTGTCACCATTTTGGTGTCCCTTATCTACTAATACAGGGCCAACATCTGGTAACCACTCATTATGTGTTTGCTGAACAAATAAAAGATGTCCTATGTTATCGTATAGTTGCTAAATCACTAGAAGAATTTAGCGACATCTTTAAAAATGCATCCTCTACAGACTGCCTAGAGCCAAAATTTGCAGCCATGAGGCAGATAGAGAAGCTAGTTTTTCTTATTCCACTTTTAGCCTAGCCTATTCTTATTCTGACCCAAATGTATTACATTTATTGATGTGAAAATATGACCTTGATATACTAAATGAAAGAATTAGGTTAAAATAAAATGTGTAGCATAATCTCATTTTTAAAAAAAAATACGTGAGTGTGTCTTTTTAGTGTTTCAAAATATAGGTGTCTAGAAACCAGAATGCTTATAGTAGCTGTCATTGTGTAGTTGAATTAAGAATAATCTTTGTTTCTCTGGATGTTTGTGGTAAGCATGTATTACTTTTATAAATACAAAAAAAAAATAAGCTATTTTAAAAACAGAAAAGTAACTTTGACTAGAAACAAACACATTAGCAGAGGTAGCTGGATTTGCATCATCTGTGGACAAGAGGGTTCTTTTGGCTACCTCGAATATGTTTGGCTCCGAAGAACGTTACCCCTCACACACCTCATGGGAGAAAGGGATAAATCAAGAGGAATATGTGCTTTGTCTCACTATCATTTGCATTCCCTTTAATAAGCTCAGTAATGCTGAGGATGACCTAAACCTAATTTGCTAACTTGACCATCATTGCTAATATTTTTAACAAACTGTCCTTGATGATTGACAGCAATCACCGCTATGCTCTTGTCTGTTGGTAAGTCAAAACAGTTGACCTCAGTTTTTAGAACTTTTAAAATAACCTGCAGAACTTTTTTTTTCCTTTTTTTTTTTTTTTTTTTTTTTTAGCTGTCGGCTGTTGTTTTGTGTCCTCTATCTTCTAGCATTGTGAATGATGCCCTTGCCTAACTCACACGGTTACCTTGAACATATTTATAGACCAACTTCCGATCCTTCTGAAGGAGCTGTTCAGTTTGCACTCTTCAAGCTCAGTGTTTGGTGTCCTCCAAACTTCCTTTTGTAACATATTTATTCTGGAGAAAATGTTCAGTATTAGAAAAGTTTATATATATTCTTCTTACCCACTTTGGATACAAAATATAAAAATTTTAAAGGGAGATAAAAAAAAATCAAGTCACACCAGGAGCAGGAGATTTTTGTTGTTCACATAGTCATCACTACATATTACATAATTTCTTCCCCCTCTTCTATTTATGTTGCTTGCTCTTCAAGAAATGACATTCGCTTATTTCTCTTAGTGCATTGAATTCTTTTGTGTACATTCTTATTAATCTCTCTTGCTTTTCTCAGACATGTCATTCTTTAAGTGCTTTATTTACCTACAGTCTCAGGTATAATCTTATTTTTTGCTAAATTACAGTCACATCAGAGTGAATTTTACCGTATAAACATATTTTGCCAGAAAAAAATAGGACACAGTATGTGTTCTTTCTTATTTCAGGTCACTATTATAAAAACTGATTATGCTAGAACTAATTTAATCACATGCATGCTATCGCAAAACTAAAATTTTCTTTCCTCATTTTAACTCTTTCTTTTAGACTAATTCCTATTATACATCATGAAAATATGGCCACTAACCCACTACATGTTTAGTTATTTGATTATGTATAGATTTATATTGTTTTTGGCAAATTTAACTTTTTTTTAAAGTTGTGACATATCTCCTTTAAAAGGCTGAACACGTTTATTACTATCAGGTGTGAGATAATACTCCATTTTATTGATTGAAATGACTGACAATAAAAAGATGACATAGTTTCAAGGTCTGTCTTGTTGTAGTTAAGGTTGCTACAATTTTATATGCATTCTATACAATCTCTTGCCAGGACCATAACCTCCTGCTATCAGTCTAGTAAATGAAGCCAATGGTATAAATTTTAGCAATCTTTTGCACAAAAATTCAGCAAGGGCACTTATTGGCTTTTAAGATATTTATTAATATATTAATACAGTCTTTACTGATCTAAGAGATACTTTCTTAACACTTCTAGATTCATTGATTGTGATTTTTTGCCTATCCTTTATGCATTGGTTTATACAGAACAAAATCAGATACTAAAAAAAAGATTCCATTCTGTCTTGTATGAGATGGTATCTCATGTTTTTTATTTGCAGTTCCTTGATCATTAGTGATGCTGAGCATCTTTTCATGTCTATTGGCCATCTGTATGTCTTTAGAGAAATGTCTTTTCATGTCCTCTGACTATTTTCTAACTGGATCATTAATTAATTAATATTTTTGTTATAAAGTTTCTTATATATTTTGGATATCAACCCCTTATTGGACATACTATTTGTGAATATATTCTCCCATTCAGTAGGTTGCTTGCCTATTTGTTTTGCTGCAGATTTTCTTTATTGTAAAAAAGCTGTTTAGTTTGATGGAATCCCATTGTTTAATTTTGCTTTTGTTTCCCATGCTTGAAAAATGGTATACAAAAAAATAATCAAATGATGTCTAATAATTTACTTGATATGTTTTCTTCTGGGAGTTTTATGGTTGTAGGCATTACATTTAGGTCTTTAACTCAATTTGAGTTTATTTTTAGGTATGGTATAAGAGAGTGGTCCAGTTTTACTTTTTTTCATCTGTCTGTCCAGTTTTTTTAACACCTCTTACCCTACTGTATATTTTTACTTCCTTTATCATGGATTAGTTGACCACATAAGTAAAAATTTATTCCTGGACTCTCAATTTAGTTCCATTGATCTGTGTGTCTGTTTTTTGCCAATACCGCACTGTTTTGATTATTATAGCTTTGTAGTATCTCAACATCACTAATCATCAGGGAAATGCAAATCAAAACCACAAAGTTACCACCTCATGCCAGTCAAAGTGGCTATTATCAAAAAGTCAACAAATAATGTGGGTTGGTGAGGATCTGAAAGAAAGGGAACCCTTGTGCACTGTTGGTGAGACTACAAACTGGTGCAGCCCCTATGGAAAACAGTATGGAGGTTCCTCAAAAAACTAAAAAATAGAACTAACTTATGACCCAGCTAGTTCAGGTGGGAGTATTTATCCAAAAAAAACAAAAACACTAATTTGAAAAGATATTTGCACTGCTATGTTCGTTGTAACATTGTTTACAATAGCCAAGATATGGAAGCAATCTAAGTATCCATAGATAGATGAAAGGATAAAGATATGGTACACACACACATACACACATACACACACACACACATACACATATACACACAATGGAATATTATGCAACAATGAAAAAGAATTAAATGTTTTCATTTGCAACAACATGGATGAATCTAGAGGGTATTATCCTATGTGAAATGAAATAAGTAAGACAAAGACACATACTGTATGGTTTCACTTACATGTGGAACTGAAAACAAAGAAACAAACAAAACAAACAAAAACAGATTCACAGAAACATAAACTTAAGAAATAGTTATCAGAAGGAAGGAGGCAAGGGAGAGAGTGTAAAGAGTAAGGGAATGTAGTCAATAATACTGTGATATCTTTACATGGTAACAGCTGATTACTAGAGTTAGTGGGGCAATCACATTGCAAGGTATAAAAATATCAATTCACTATACTGAACACCTGAAACTAATATAACCAATATAAGATTTGTACCAACTATTTAAATGTAAATTTAAATAAACTTAAATTTAAAAAATCAATTAAATAAAGATTCCATAGAAATATGACTCACCATCTTATATGGTATATAAAACTTCTAGTGAACTTTTTCAAAGTATTAGCAAAAAACAATAGACTGTTGCCCAAAATGCTATGATTTGTAGCCAAATATAATTCTTTAAATAAAATATCTTTATAATCAATAAGAAAAATATCAAAGCTTTAGTTTGCACGCTTGCTTAATAATATTTGATTTCATAAAATATATAACATTAGTTCTCTTGGTTATATTATTTGTACTTACATGCATTTTATTGAGCTTCTTTTTTTCATCATTATTAACAACATTTTCTGAGTGATTACCCTTTGTGATGACTGAGTTTACTGTGACTAAAACATGTAAGATAGAATACCTGATGCCAATAGCCCCTAAACTTGGTTGATGCAACTACCTTGGGCTTCTTCATAAGACTAACCTTCACTTAATCCTCAATGCAACACACACACACACACACACACACACACACACACACACACACACATTTGGGCAGAGGAGTGGCAGGAAAGTTTATATTTTCTCCTGGAAAGTTCTAGTAAATAAAAGAAGACATCCTATGAGGACACAATTCAAATAGAAGTGAAGTAGTTACCCAGATTTTATTCTCGGGCTCCTGACTTCCAATTTGCAATGATGAGAACAGCAAAAACTGTCATATACAGAACTAACATGAATCAAATAAACCAGTGAGCTCTTAAGCTTCCTACATTAGAACATTCATTCATGGAAGAATAAATAAAAACGATGAAAGAAAATGGGGAGATATACCAGTAAGCCAAGTAAATAAACAGGCTTCTGTTCATTCTGTCAAAAAATGTGCAGATATCCAGGATCATGTAATCAAGACTTAACTGTTATGGTAGTAATTCGACTTTGTAATCAGATTTATCAGATAAATTATACAATTATTCCTCACAAGTTCATGTCAGACATTAGTGATTTAAAACATTAATACCTTTAAATATTTGAATTTTATTTTATTTATAAAAAAATATTTAGTCTTTTCAAAGCAACAGTGTCTAATTTTCTGATGATGATATAGTAACTGAAATCTATTCCTTTCTTGTGTTTCCATGATTAGTATGCTATATAAAAACAACAGCACATAGCTCATTTACTTCAAATTCAATATATAAAATCAGAATTTATAAAATAGGTAAACTAGATTATAATTATTTTCATATAAGATGCTGTGACAAAATGATCTAATTATAGTTTATTATAGTTCAAAAATTGTTTTTAATGTAGAACTCCACTAGTACATTTATTATACAAAGAAGATATCCATTTTAATAAGTAGTAAAAGGCTAATTAATAGTACAATATACATGGCTTTTTTAAATGTGGGAGATTTTTATTAAGATGATAGTAAAAAATACATACAATTACTTCAGAAGGTGTTGGGCTTTTATAAATGCCAGATAATTTCAATTCACTTAAAGGTTTCTTTAAGCTGACATCATGATTTTCCAATCAATTAGAAAGTTATTGTTTAGTTTCCACATATTTTCTTTTAATAATAAATAATAAATAACTTCTATGAATGATCTTTAAATGTTACATAGTATAATTTTCCCTGTGTTTATAAATAGGGTCATAGGAAACCTAAATGTGCACTGTTCAAAAGTCAAGCAATAGACTGAAAATAAAATGTAGTAAAATAGGTGCTCCAGTAAATGAAAGGACTATTTAAAACATTAACTCTTCAATGGGGGTTTCCTCTCTAGGTGTTATTTAAGTTCAGAGAATATACTTAAAGTTTATATATTCTATAGAATATTAAATGGTTGAAAAAAGACAAATAGAACTATGGGTTCTACTGTTCTCATTAGACTGCATTAACATTTGTTAGTCCTAATTCTCTGGTTATGTCAGGGAATGTTTTTTATTTTTTTTTTTTATGTGATGCGTTAAATAGAAAGATGCATTTTCTACTACCTGTTGAATAGACTAAAGTAGCCATGTGGCCAATTTGATTACTTTTTCCATAATCAATATTTAGTGCAAACCAAGAAACTTTTTACTCCGAACCCTCCTTTTCCTGTCATGGATATCAGTCCTTATCAGCTTCAGTCATTACAACATTGGCATGATGGACATGTTTATAATTACTTAGATTATAACTTATCTTTCATTAATTGCATTTTAGGTAGATGTCTTTGTTTCTTGTGGTTGTTGAGATATGACAGACGTTAGAATTTTTAAAGAGCTTCAGGAATTACCCTTGTCTCTTGAACAAAGAACACATTTATCAGTTTTTCTTAAGATACTTTTGATCTTTGTTATATCATCCACAGATGTCTAAACTCACACAATTTATGATAAATATTAATTATTCTAACCAGGATGATTCTGTATAAAATGATTTCTCCCAAAGTTTGGCCTGTACATTTGTAATGTAAAATGCTATGAAAGATAATTCTAGTGACCTGAACATAGACCTACCCAGCTCCTTCCACCCTTCCTGATATGTAATTTATGCCTTTGGAGAGTTTTTTGAGAGGACTCTTGTAGAACAAAGGAACATCCACAGGCATTCTTTTTTCTTAATTTTATGTAAAATAGGATAAATTCTGCAGCCTTTGGAGTAAATTTTCTTCCTCCCAAAAGATAAATATAAAGGTCTTTGATGAGATTGGAAATTTAAAAATAAACCTGTAATTTGTTAATTATGTTTTGGTTGTAGTCTTGCTTTTATTATTAGCAAAGCATGGGAAACTGAGTTATACACTTAGTGTGATGAGAGGTCACTGAGTCTGTCTAAACTATATGTCTGATGTACCAGTAAATGTTTTAATTTCAGAAGAGAAAATCAAATGTTGTCTGTGACCAAAGTTGTCAAATTTCAATGGTCTATATCTGTCATGTTTTTTACAAAGTTCTTTAGGCAGAAAGGGTGATCAAGTGTTATTTATATGATGGTGAAATATATTCAAGCAAAATATATAATCTGAAATTCATCATTTTTTGTGTCTAAAAGAAGTACCATATATTAGTGAATATAATAGAACTTCAGATTTTTTTCATTCAAATTGTGAAAACTGTATGCACTAAAATATTAGCATTCTTTCAGTTATTGTCTTACTATCCCAGTGCAAAAACATTCTTTAGCAAATGAACTATGTTTATATGTGTCGCTTTTAGGTATACCTGCAAATATCATTGATGGTGTTTCCAGGTAACTATTTCTTTAATTTTTAATATAATACACTCTATTTTGCAATTAAAGACTGACTGGCAAAATCCTCTGTATTGCTAAAATCTTGCAGAAGATTATACATAGATTTAGCCCTGAAACTCTTACCTGCAAACTCCAGAAGAGCTTTCTGAAAGAAAAATTAAATAAATTGATGAATCTGATAATCTCATAACCTATTTCTTTCTCTCCTTCTTCTTACTTTTATTTTTTATATGTGTGTATTTGTTTTGAAAATATAAACCTTTGGCCAGTGTACAAGGAATGTGGTAATAGAACATAGGATGATTGCGAATACTTCTGAGCAAACAAGAATAAGCAGTGTTGCTGTGCCATGTACATACTCTCACTTAATTTAGTTTAGGTTTACAATTTCTGGTCTGTTGCTCTCATAGATGATAAAGTCTCAGGGTTGTAGGAGGCCATCTGTACGGATCACCTGAAGCTTAAATTCTTTCTATATTACTCCCAAATGGTCTCCTATACCATGTTTGAATAACTCCCAGAATAAAAACTGATTCTTCCTCAAAAAAAAAAAAAATGTTGATTTTTCTTAGACTTGCTCAGATTAAAAACTTTGTTTAAAAAAAAAGGAACAAAAATTTACCTTATCATCATCACACATTTATTCCACTCATGATCATACAGAAAAAGTCTAATATTTCATTTACAACACTTAAAATATTGGCTGACATTTCTTTTCTCCTGATGCATTTCTCCTCCTTCTGATGTTGGTCTAAGTTCCTACATCATTCAGATTGTTTTCTCTGATGTGTCTCCTGACACCTTCTCTGTGTTTTCCCTTTCTCACTCTGAGCTGCATACAGTAATCCCAGTGGTCCAATGAAGAAGAGAAGCTAGACCATCAACTTCATTGCTGCAGACATAATTCTAAGTGTGAAGCCTACAGCTCTGTTAATGCATGCATCCGGGCCACACTCCTGTTAGGCTTCCTGCATATCTGGATCTATAGCAAGAGAACACCCTTGATAACTCCCTGCTGCAAAAGTTTCATTTGACAAATTTAGTAAACTGATACAGATTCAGAGTAATGATTTCTGAAAATAACATCTGATCCTAAGGCTAAGTTATTCTAATTTTAGAAAAATATTAAATGGTCATACTGCTATGGAGTGCCCATTAAAAAATACAAAAAAAAATGTATTCCATTCCATTGTCATTCATTAAAATATTTCCTCCCATCTACCCCAACAAAATAACTATATCTGTTAAAACAGCTTGGAATTCACTGAAGCAGCAGCACTTTGAATTTAGAAAGGCATACCTCTGGCTTCACATCTGTTAACATTTTTACTCTAGTCTAAATTTCAAAGGGAAACCAGTAAAACTTCCTGATAAAATCAGGAAATATTCTTATCCATTGTTATAAGATTTAATTTTTTAAAAAGAGAAGTAGTATGTAATTTCATATTAATTAATTTATAACCTCTTAGTATATTAAGACAACAACCATATTTATACTGCTTTCACATTATTTGTCTATGTAATTTCATATTAATTAATTTATAACCTCTTAATATATTAGGACAACAACCATATTTATATTGCTTTCACATTATTTGTCTTTTAGAATCAAAAAGTGGGGTAAGGTTATGCTTCTTTCACTTCCCTTAGTTTTTCCTATTATTTTATAGTCCTCATTTTTCACTTCTCTATTTTATTTTCTTAGTATTCATATCTATCACTCTTTGAGAGTATACATCCTTCATTCTTTGAAGTTAAAAATAAGGTTTGGAGGAAAATGGGAAGTGGTTTCTGAAGAGAGACAGAGAAGGATAAGAAAATGTAAGATAGCAGTAGTCAGCAAATGGTAGAGCATCCTGTAGCAAAACAATCTGACAGCTGTTACACATTGGGTACTGCCTAGCCAGTTATAGTAACATTTATTTCTGGGTGGTAAGAAATGATATGCACTGAACTCTACACATAAAGAGATGACATTTATCAAAATGTGAACAGAATTGGAAGTGTGGCAATGTAGAGTAGGTGGTGAATGAATTTGTAGTGTTTCCTGGAACACATGGATTTTGGAGAGGCATTTTGGCAGATACTCTTTTCATTATAAACACTCTCTTGAGCTTTTAGGTCATAGCATAGCTATTTTAGTTGAAGCAAGAAAAGCATTGTAACAGAATAAGAAGGGTGAGAGGTGAAAGGTGAAAATAATGTTAGAAGGGAAACTAAGTTTTGTTTGATGTTGTGAATATCTTTAATCAGAATGCTATTTTGAAAAATAACTTGAAAATGTATTCAACTTTTGTGTTTAAAAAATTTAATCTCAGATATTACATTTGGCTTTACATAACTTCATCAATTTATTTCATTCACATTTTACCATTCAAATTTTTACCTATTAATATCATATAGATGGCTAAGAAGTTATGAGCATCTTTCTTTGAGCAAAACTAGTTCTTTTAACAGTATGTTATTTTTGTGCTTTCAGATGTTATATTTTGTCCTATTTTTATAAGTTCATTCATTCACAAAGAAAATCAGATCTGCATTTGGCTTTGTTTATGCATCTGTAAAGTTCTTACTAGTTTAAAATTCAAATATGTTTATTTTCTGGGGATAAAATAAAAAGTATGACAATAGTTTTCATGCTAAAATATTACACTTCCAAAACTGACAAAAATTATAGTAAGCAGAATAGTATTAGTAATTTGATCACATGGACAAGTCTTACCTCTCTGAAATAACATGTTCTGCATTTTTAGCAGTATTCAGTGGCATCCTGCAAAAAAATCTAGGTTTTTAAACTTGTTTAATTCCTGGACTTCATTAACTACTTTTATGTTCATACAGAGCTCAGGTGCACAAATCAAATATATTTGTTTCTATAAAATTAAAGTAAAGAGATCTCCTCAAGATTATAAAGTAATCCATGCCCTTTGGTGGATTTTGTCATGCCAAATGTTCTCCAGCATAGAAGGGAAGAGTAGTGGAGAACTACTTTTTTCCCTCTTCAAAAGGGGTTTTATTAATGCATTGAACTTGAGTCTGGCTCAAGAGTTTCATATAAACTTTAGGTAACTAGACATCACTTTATTCTATAAGAGTTGTACAGTGTGACATATGCCAAAGTAAATAACTGTCGTGGTTAAGTCAGCACCTCCACAATTTTGCAGAAAGCCAAACGCATTTGTTTATTTTCATTGCTATTGAAAAACACTGACACATGAAAACAAGTTGATCAAGTCTGCTCCAATTTTCAGGGTGAAACTTAAAGTGTTAGAAAAGAGAAGAAAATAAACGAACTGCATAAAATATGTTTTTGATTTTTTTAATGTAGTTTTCTTTTAATATTTTAAGATAAAAATGTATTTTTTCTTTTAATTTTCAAGTGTTTGAATGAAAGCCTCTTTTCTATCTATTAATTCAGAGAATCATTTTATATGGGAAAGAAAAAAACATTTTAAGATTAGATAGATTTGGGACCAGTTTAAAACCTGAAACTGGATATGTGAAGCTTCAGGAGGAGATACTTTGGTAATACTATTTACAGAGATGTTTATCTTATGCTGGTTTGCCCCATGTCACAGTTCAGTAGTTGGTTTAGATACACAAATTATGTTTTATTTTGCTTCTCAACTTATTACAACTTAATCTAAGAAGGATTTTCACATAAAAACAAAGGTCTGAGAATTATTGGAATAGATAATTTAATCTAAAAAGAATATATATATTTTATATACACACACACATATACACATACACATTCAGTTGCTTAAATATTAAATTTGTGGCATATAGGTACATGAACATTCATAGAAAATTGCATGACTAAATTATTATAAACTAATTATTTTATTTTATAGTTTAAATACAGTTTAAGTATTTGAAAATCCAGAACCGTATCTTTCAGATCATAAGTTAATCGTCATATGGAAAGATAGGAGGATATAGAAAGATGGGGAATGAATTCTGAGTGCTTGTATTTTTTTCTTCGAAAGGTTCCATGTTTTATGACAGTTTAATTCAAACGTATGGATGTCAATTCACAGAACATTGTAAATTGTAAATCGGGCACAGTATTAAAGTAACAGGGCTTGTTAATCTAAATCTCTGCAGACTCCACTGAAAATATCCTTCCATGCATTGGTGCAACAAATAATGAACATATTCCTTGTGTGTGTGCTTATTTAACTCAAGCAGTGTCTTCAACTTTGCATTAAAACATTTAGAAATTTAGAGCAATTTACCACATCCAGCCTTACCACATCCTGTTCACTCAACATCATGCTAGATTATTTTTACTCAATTAACAGAAGGACAAAAATTATGCAGGGGCCAAAGCGAAGCAAATAAAATACTAAAAATGAAATAAATTTGGACACTAGGATTGTTATGAAAATGTTGTTAAGGGGATGAAAAAAGGATGTAACTTAATAGCATTGTTCAATTATCTGACTGTATCTTATATTCAGGATATTAATTATCTATTTCTAGTGAAGAAAAAAAATATATATATGACATTTAAAATTAAAGAAGAAACTATTTAATTTATATATAAATAAGGAATGACTATAAGAGTTTTATGATAAATGCAGTAACAAAATACAATCTTTTGTACAAAGTGCAGTGCATTATAGAAAAATATATCTGTCTTACCTGGTTTACGTTTATGCCAATGAGGAAAGGGCCTATTAGTGATGAGCTTCTTAATATACTATAACTCTGAATTTTGAAAGTAACTTGTTTAGATTTGCAATCATTCGTATGTCCTTCAAAATGAACTTGACAGTTCTATGTACCTGCTCCCAGGAAAAGTTCAACAGCAGACAGTTATTTTGATGTATGTTCATATGCTACCTAAATAGATTAAGAAATTTGTTGGTTTGCTGTTTTTAAGGGCAATGTAACTACTTGAAAACACTCTGCAGGGTGATGTTTCTGTTTCTATGGGAGCAGTCTCCCATTCTAGTGAATAATAATTGGTTTCCATTGTCACATCATCAGTATCTAAGATCGATATTGAAATAAAACCATTCAGAAAAGGTTGACCTGAAGTGAATAAAAGTTGTACACATTTCAGAAGAGAAATCCATTTCTTATAATGTTCACATATTGAATTTCTCTTCCTCACTGATTCCAAGGTGTTTATTTTAGGATGTCTATCTATCTGTCTGTCTATCAATCATTTATCTTCACTGATCAAAGTCAAACATGTTAGCCAGGTCTTCAAAATTGCAATAGCCAGCATTTCAGAAATTTTTCTGTAGTATTTTAAGCAAAGATGAGTGGTATTTATTTAAATCACTGCACCAACAAGTGATTATTTAATTTATCCAATTTAAGGAAAGATTCCTAGTGATATGAATGTCAGCTTTCATGTAAAACTCTCTTGTCATTGAAAAGGTCAAAATATTTTTCCAAATAAAGTGACTAAAGAAAACTGACAGTATAAGTAGTAATCTAAGTTTTGGACATTTAAGGACAAAATCTTAGGGAAAATAACATATATTACTGATGAATATTATTATTATTTTTAAATTTTTACTTATTACCATTGCAGAGACTAAGAAACAAGCATTGACTTTGTTTGAAGAACTCTTGTCAGTAGTTAGGCATTTTATTGTGTGTGGGAATTTTTTTTTTTTTTTGAACTTATAGGTTTTAAACCATCTTAGTATTTATGGCACATGTTTTAGAAGTTTTTTCAATATTTGGCAACAGAAGTAAGACAAAAATATACTAAAATTCTTTTCTTTTCCTTAGGGAAAAAAAAAAAAAACATCAAAACAGTATTTTATCTTCTATTAAAGTAGCTGCTCCTAAGCTTGTGGGCCAAAAAGCATTGTACGATTCCAACTTGCAATGTATTCAGAAGGCCCTCAGTTGGTGAGTGACATTCAGCTGCTCACTCTTGTCCTTACCTCTCCACCCTCAACAGCATTTCTGTCTTGTAGCTAATCTGCTCAAAAAGAAGTTTAGGTAAGCCTATAGTGGTAAGCCTATAGCCTATGTTGAGTTTTCAAATTGTTGGTCTTCCACTTTTCTGGAAACTAGAAATAATTCATTCTGAACAATAATATCTAGCCCTGAAAGTGGCCATAAAAGATTAACAAAATAATCAGAAGGGGGCATTGACACAAGGCCATTCAGGAATATTCAGCATGATTTATGGGGTTATCCCCAATTAGTTGCATGTGACTATAATTTTCTAATTTACACTGTTCCAAAGGTATGGATATACTACAGGTTTGGGCATTGTAAAACTATGTTAGAATGCTGATCCTTACGTGGAGTACCACAGCTCTACATTTGTAGCCTTCCTAAAAATGTCATCCTTTTAATGCCATTGAGCTTTCAGAAAAGATGATTTCGGAAATACAATTTTATTTTTCATATTTCCATTATCATCATTACAGATTAAATAAATGCAGAGGCTACTTTTCTCATACTTGGCAGTTATACTTTATTACTTGATATCCAAGTTAAAAATCTAAAATTGATTTCCCGTGTGAAGCGAGTTTTAGCCAACCATCTGCTTAGGAGAGCGAAAGGCAGACAAAGCTCATTCTTTCCTGCTGCTGCTTCTCACTGCTGTTAGGTGGCTACTGGGAACCTTAAAATAGGATTGCCAGGTTTAACTTTTCAGATAATGGAGTAGGCATATGTGTCTACCAGAGATTTGGGTCAGGGTGGTTTGTATTTAGACCAGTGGGACTAACTAATTTATTAGATACTAACACTGATCAGCGGCATAGACAGGAGCACAGATGTCACAACCATGTCCTGCTTTCCGTCTCACATTCATCATTCAACAATAAGAAAGGGGATGATCTTGAATATATGGATCACCTGGGAACCTAGATCAAGACTTAAATGTGATTATAATGCCTGGATTGCAATTTTTAAGATGGATATGTTAGAGAAAACTAGTTGGGTGCTGGCTACAAATTAAAAGGCTATCTAGGAATAAAGCAAATCTGGAGCTGAAGAATTTGTAATTTTGTCCAGATGTAGAAAATGTTAGAAACTTTGTGATTCCTGGTGACCCCAATTGTGGAAGAGAATTTCTGGCATTGTAGCATCTGCCATTGCAAAATGTCTTTCGACAGAACAAAAGTGAAAACAATTAATGCAATACTACATAAATATTTATTTCTGATATATGAAGCTAGGTTTTGAAATATAGCAGATATGTTAATCATGTTTTCAAAAACCATGAAATTCATAGGAAGGGAAGATAATATTGAATATGTTTTCTGTCATAATATTTTTAAAAATTATTGTAAGCTCTATGCTTATTTTCTAATATTTTCTGGCTTCCTGGCTTCTTTTGATCTTTTATCAAAGTCTTTGTGATATTCAAGGATTAAGTCTCTGCTTCTACCAATCTAGTCACACATGTACTCATCCTCATTTTAATTTGTTCTCTTTCTCCCTCACCTCCCATCCTATTCCTTTCTGTCTTCCTTCCTTGATATTACCTAATCTTTACATATAAAAAATTTCTATACTGTCTGCTCTACTTCACAGACTCTCTTAAATATGTTTCTATAAATTTTGAATTAGGAATATATATTTTTTCTAATATGTCAGTACAGAATTTTTCTTTTTTTCTTAGAGAAACTCAAAGGCTAACATTTATCAAGTGAAACAGAAATAGTAATGTAGAAGCAGGAAAATGTTCACTATTTAATGCCATTTGACTGAAACTTATTCAATGATTTTGTGTGTGTGACCTCTATAATCACAGTTTGGGGAAAGAAAGAAAAAAAGAAAGAAAAAAGGGGAGGATAATAGAAGAGTGAGAGAAGGAAAAAGGGAAAGAAAAAGAAAAATATATGCATTTGTATGTGGTTATTCAACATTTCAACATTCTTAAGAAGGTAGCTAAATATTTAGAGTAGGTTCTCCAGTTTAGCTAAAGTAAAACAAATGAAAACCACAGTTATGTTTTACTCTTTCCAGAGTTTTAAAGAATATAAGACAAAAGCATATGTTTTCTCTAGTATACACTATTCTCTTATTTACACCTATGTGTGTTAATGCATATCCAAAAAAATAGTTCTTTTTGTTACATTTACCAACATTTTACATTCTATAGTCATTGTCAAGAAAATGGTAAATGAGGTCAGTTCACAACTTGCTATATACCCTGGTTCCCACTGCTTCTCTGCCCTTCAAAAGTGACCCCTGCCAAGAAAGGATCTGTTTCAATTCTGGATACTTTCACTTGAACTTTCTTTAATGTCTGAACTATGTGTCTCACATATGCAAGTAATTGTGGTCTAGTAAACCTGATTTGATTTCTTTAACAATGTTTAAAAATACTGGAATATGATAGACTACTTAGATAAAATTTCATTAAGTAAGTACATGTCATTTAAGCATGTTAAGGGAGCCATCTGAGGGACTTTTCGTTTCACTGGCTACAGATATATTCTGTTTTATTATAAATTGTCAGGAATTTCAGAAATACCAAAACTGAGGGGCTTCAGGTCTTCATTTTAAGTGTTCAAAATATTAAGCTTTAACATTAAAAACAAAGAGATGACCGTAGGTTATATTGCTAATCCTTTGGAATGCGTTAAAAAAGAAACAATTTTCCTGTTAGCGTTGTAGATCCTACAATAAAATATTTAAGATGTGATTTGCTGTAATGTTCTAAATGATGTTTTACCTGCACCCAAATCACACAACGACAGCCTTAGAAAACCAAAATTCCTTCCATAGCTGTGAAGAGATGAAAGCTGCCCAAGGGCAGACCACACAGTTGGCTCCTCTCTGCTGCAGGGTTGGACGACAAATTCAGAATGATAAAGAAGCTCTCCCTATTAGCCAGTCCAAACCTGTGTCTTTTATTGAACGCAGTATTTAGCATGCGAGAGTGAGCATAGATGAGAAGAAAGAGCTCCTGTTGGGGCATCCTAAGCTTCTTGGGAAGGTTTTTCTTCTCCCAGATATATAAGTTTGAGCATATTTATTGCTGCTTTTTCTGTTGCTTTGTTAGCATTACTGGCACTTGAAACATAGAGAAGTTCCCCATCTGAAGAGAAATGATGAAAGCCATTAATAGGAGGACATTGCTCCAGTGGAAGGGTTTTCTTTCTAATGCTTTTTAAGTGTTGTCTTCGGGCTCTAAGTCAGATCTGTGCCTTGTTTCTGAGATAAGCATATAAACTCTCTTTTAGTAAGGATTGCTTTTTTTTCAGACACCCCTTGGGCATTTCTTTCTAAACCACTTTATATGGTTTTGCTAACCAAGGGAAACAGAAATCTTCCTGTAGCTAAAACTTCCTATGTATTTTAAACAAAAAGTTGGCACTATTAGATGAAAAATATAAAAATCTATAGCTTCATGGCATTTGTAGATATAATATATATCTATTTTACTGCCAATGCTTAAATAAGTGGTTATGTTTTGTTATTTGTTTGTCTTTGTTTTGTTTTTGCACTGTCCCAGGTACTGGTGATACAGTGGTGAATAAAACCTCACAATCCTCATTTAGAGGATATAAACTCTAAATAATTCAGAGATTACAGGAATAACTTTAGATGTAAACAGACCTGAACTGTGATTCTAACCTGGCCAATTACTAACCCTGTGAAGATGGACCTGTATTGTAATTTTTCTGAATCACAATGTCTCATGGGTAACTAACAGATAATAATCACACTTTTGGAGCTAATGTTATATAATTAAAGTTAGGAACCTAAGATGAAAAGTGTGTAATAAATATCAGTTATCAGTACTGTTTGCTGTGTGCTAAGATCCTACTAGTAACAGGAGCAGTTTGTACACTGTGTGTGCCAAACATCTTCTGCAAACTTCACAGCAATCTTCCAACGTGTGTGCAGTCATTCTGTTTTACAGCTGAAGAATCTGGGGCTTAGGGCAAGAGTTTAATTAAAACTCACCCTAGTCTCACAGCTGCTACTTGTCAGAACAAAGACTTGAACCATGTTTATCTGATGCCAAAACCCATGTGTTTCTACAGCATTCATTTTATACTTAATCCAGGAGTTACACTGCTTGGAGGAGTCATTCTTCTTTTCCTTCTTCATCTTTTTTCCTACTTGAGAGAGAAACAAATCATACCTTTTTCTCTCGCCAAGCTTGCATTCTGAAAGCAACAAGACAGTCAGCTAACTTCCTTATAAAAACAGTACTCTGGCTACATAACCTTGCAGCAGATTTTGGCCATTCACTATTAAAATAATCTCTCTCTAGCATCACCTCCTCAATTTATTCCATTCCAAACCTGTCCCCTTAAATGTAAGGTTTCCATATAATTGATCTTCCAAACTAAGACATTTTGAGGAATAAAAGGGGGCACTCATGATCATCACTCTGGGTTAACAGTTGTAAACCAGCTCCACCCTGGAGAAAACAAAATGTATGATCACTCCATTTGTAAGAGTCCAAGGTTGAGATTACAAGTTAGACTAGAAAAGCACGGAGCATAAAAGAGAGAAACATTCTTTGCCCCGATCTATGGATACATAAACATTTCCTCCGTAAGGCCAGAGTAAAGTCACCACATTATTAATGCGGCCTTCAGCACACACTCAATTACCTGCTAGAGCTGTGTGATAACATTTTCCACCTTTCTTTGCTTCTGCAGACCAAGGTGAGACGAATAACCGGCGCCTTCTCCTTATAACATTTAAATAGTCTATTCTCTGTTCAGGAGATCTGTGGATAAAAACATTTTATTTTTTCCTGCAAATCCTCTGGTCAGTACCCAAATACACATCCTATGTATTTGGGAGGAAATGTGCTGTGTAAAACGGTTTGTTCAATCGGAGCTAAGTATCTCTGCAAAGGAAAAGGCGTTTGTAAACTGTAATGCAAATTTCACTATCAGGGCGGCCTGTTACTTGCAGCAGCTTTCTGTTGCAACCGACGTTTTGGAAACTGACTGCTGGGATAAATCTTTCATAAAGGAAGAATAAAGAGAAGTGAAGAGATGAGAGCAGAGTGTGCAGTAGGCGTTTAAACCCAGGGTTGCATGGAGGGGGTGGGGGTAGAAAAAAGCAGATAGAGATGAGACACAAAATGGCTATTAAGATTTCTGTCAGATTTAATTTAATTTTAAGATCTATTTATGATCAGTGGATTTGTTGAAATCAGTTGTTCATCTTTACCAGGTGCCTGTGATGAAAGCAGATATGGTTTATTTATTCATTTATTTAATTTTTATTTTTCAATTACAGATGACATTCAATAGTATATTATTTGCAGGTATATATCATACTGGATATATATATATATATATATATATATATATATATATATATATATATATATTATAACTTACAAAGTGATCCAGCAATAAGTCTAGTACCCACTTGGCAATATACATAGTTATTATACTATTATTGGCTATATTCCCTATGCTGTACTTCACATCCTCATAACTATTTTGTAACTACCAATTTGTAACGACCAATTTCGTAACTACTTAACCCCTTTACCTTTTTGCCCAGCCCCTCAACCCCTTTCCCATCTAATTTCTTTTAAAACATTTTTTTTTGTATATACTTAACATTTAAACAGCATACAAGCTATAAATATATGGAAGAAGGATGGACTATAAATCTGGTTTTACATTATTGTAGTTATAAGTAGGAATGTTTCAATTTCCCTTAAAATCATATAAAACTCATAACTGACCACAGATACATCTTAACCTGATAGAAACTTAAATCAACTCAAAGTATAAAGGGAAAAAGAAGAAGACTATCAAAGAAAGAGATGCAAATAAAAACATCAAAAGGTTATTTAAAAAAAATCATTAAAACAGCATAGGCCAATTATGAAATTTGTAATTTCCTTGTGAATGCCAGTGATGTATTTAAACTAAATGATTTGTACCTTGATCCATAATTTCATTTACTTTTATTTCTTCTATCCCTCATTTCTTGCTTGCTTTATCCTTTTTTTATTTCATTTTATTTACTTAATTCTGAGATCATCACTTTCTTAAGAACCTAACTTTCTTAGAAGAGTCTTATCCCCTCTTCTTCTTTATTAGTTCTCTATTTAATTATATTACTACATTTTTATTATTAGGACCCCCTTCCTCATCAGCCCTACTTTCCCCAAAACCTGACAATAAAACCATCAGTTTCTATTCTTAGCAATGTTGGACTCTGCTCATCTAAAATTCCCACCCATCTATAGTTTCTTTTTATTATTATTATTTAAAATATGAGCTGCTCATGTCTTCCAAAGATTCCTATCACTTACACACAAACAAGCATCAAGTTTCCCTTATTTATCAGAATTAAGCCAGGAGTAAGCAGTGCCTCTATTTATTTCTACTTTCAATGAGATAAAATGAACTTCAAGGCAGTCTTAAATTTTATCAGATATTCTACTTTTAGATAACTGAGTCATCTAGCAGTTTCCATGATGGTTAATGTATCCATAAGCACTGCCAGCTACAAATGGAATTAGAAAAAGCATTTTCCATGTCCAAGGCTCAGTGGTATAATGTCTACCTTTATCTTCCTTCCTCCAAACAATTGTTCTCTTTGAATACTTGCCTAAAAAAACAATGCACCTCCCAGCATCTCAGTCTATTCATTTTGCTCCAAGTTTCCCTCCTGCTACTGTCATCTAATGGTTATCAAAATGAGGGCTGGAGGCCCTGGGGGTTCGAAAGATCAAAAACTATTTTTACAATAATACTAAGACATTCTTTATCTTTTCCACCATCATTTTCTCAAGTGGATAAAGGAGTTTGCCAAAGACTACATCATATGAGATGCCTTTATTGCTCTGATCACTGATCACATACGTGCTTGGTATTCTTTGTTTTAAATTTTTCTATTTAACTTCTGATACAGTAAATACTGGTAGATGCAAACTACATAACCAAAAACTCTTTAGGGTCTTCAGTACTTTTTAAGAGCGTAAAGAGCTCCTGAGACTAAAATATTTGAAAACTGCTGCTGCAGTCCAGTTATGGGTAGATTTTTACCAAGTCACAATTATGACTATGAAATATATACAATTTTTTTGTAAAGTTGCAAGTATATTTTGCTTCTTTCTCATACTTGGTGACACTATAATTGTACGTCCTAAGTGAAAGTGGTTTTACCAGCCTTTTCTATGATATTCTCTCTTCAGAGTTATCAGTAGTTGGCCAGCATTTTTCTTCATTCTCTAAATCACCTTTTATAAATCTAGAAACTTTTTTTTTTTTTTTTTTTTTTTTTGCCTAAGGACAGTGTGCTTTGTTTGTTAAATCGTGTTTAGAGGAAGAGATGTTCGTGTATATTTCATTGAAGGGTATTATTAGTAGTGTGATTTTAGTCAACTGCCATCATCTTTTGATAAAATAAATAACTGACCATTGGAAAGTTTATTTAAAACACATAAGGGCATAATGAAGACTAACTTTGGCTTATTAGCTCTGTCATTATTGTATCCAGGTGATAAACGACTTTTATTTTTCCTTATTTATTATTATGTTAAGTATATTTTGCGTGACTAAGTTAAGAGTCTACATTATTTTAGTCTAAAATGCTGAGAAACACAAGTTTTCAGTGGAAGTAAACATAGCATATTACACCACATTTATATGGCATGTCAGCATTCCTAAGGATTTGAATTTATAACACAATTAATAGTGACAACTGCTGCATTCATTAAGATGATTTAATAAATCAAAGATCCAGGTCAATCAATAATTAGATTGTGATATTATGGTTTTAAAGTTTGAAATTAGTTGGATGCATATAAATCTTTAAGTTATATTGCCATTTATATAATCAGTATTAGCATATAATAACAATACATAGATATTAGGTGTGTTAATGAACATATTCTTATGTAAGCTTTTAAATTCAGTGTTTTTCTTACTAACAAAATACATGCAAGTAAAATAAATAAGATTTTTATGGACCATAAAGTTCTTACTTAATAAAAACTATGGTCATACTCAGTTTCAAAATTCAGTTAAAAACAGTTTGATGATGTCATCAAGGGCTGAGTGTTTTCTACTCTCCTACTCTTCTATTGGTTTCAATATGGCTGCAACAGACTCAATTTTCATATATTAACTGTTTTCTAAGACAGAAAGTAGTCTGTGAGACACAATTTTTATTTATTTATTTATTTATTTAAATAGAAATGATAGATTTCCTCAGAAATCCTCTGACAGACTTCTCTTAATGTCTTTCTGCCCAGAACTATGTCACATGGCCAACTTCTAGGGCAAGCAAATCTTGAAAAGTGAATATCAGGTGGAAAAAGGACAATCTGAATAATTAGTTTATTCTTCTCTGTCACCTTCTGGGTTGGGCACATTGACATTCTGAAAGATACGCTAGTTCTGTTTGGAAAGGAGGGGATTATTCATATCTAAATGGAAACTAACAGCTTTTGCCACAATTGATGTAAGATAAAAACAGGGACATGCACAGGACGCTCAGAAACCCAAATCTAGAAGGCAGAGTGAGAGTTAGCCAAGTGAAGGTACATGGAAAGGCAAATGAAAAAAATATTACCCATGACCTCAAGTTATATAAAAGGTCTGAAGTTATTTCAATAGTAAGGGCCAGGCTTCATTCTATAAATTTTAATTTTTAGAATATAATTACTATGTATTTCTCCCCACTTTTATATGGATATGTTTCAGGACTCAAGCAGAGGTAGGAATAAACCAGTAGGATGTGTGTCCACATACTCATATTGCACTAGATCAATGAAGTGCTTTCACACACATAATTTTCCTACACATTTAAAGTGATGTGAGGAAGCCACGTCATATTTTGTTGTTAGTTCTCCCAGGAAGGTGGATTCTTTATTACATTCTTTTAGATTACATTATCAATCCTTGCTAGAGTCTTCTTAACTTCTAAAGAAAAAAAAAATTGAAATCACTGAGCAAAGAGCCTTGAGATCCACTAAATATTTTTTTTCTCTGAAACTACACTCTCAAGTTAAACAATTGACATCAAACAGCTTTCTTCTTATTAGATTTGCTGTATAATCATGGTTAAGACTGTGCATTTTCCACACAAATTTCCTTGGGATTCAATCAAGTATTTATCAAACCCTTCAGCATACTTACAGTCCCATTAGATTAGCCCACTGATGTTTACCTGGAGAGTAGATATTCCATGAGTTTGCTTTTACTGGAGGTTGAAACCCAATAATAGTGACTGGAATGTGTCTGTCACTCTTAGTATTTTTTTTATTGCAAATGAAAATTGATAAAATTATTTGGATACAGCATGACTCTTTTTAAAAGAGAAACTCATAATTGGAGAGCAACTGATAATTATGGATAGATAATGATCACATATTGTTGCCCTTAGAAATTTATTATATAGATATGATCTATTATTTATGCATTTCCCCTGAATAAGATTTACTTGTAAGGATTTCAGAAAATGTTTTTTCTTACTTTTCAAGTAATAGTGCCTCCTTGCCTAAGACTGATGCTCATTGTATGTATCAGCAGGTTTCATCCTGGCACTGATAAGCAGAGCTATATCTTAAGACACTTGAATATTTAGCTGATTATTAGAAATAAAGTGAATAGACTTCATGCCCAAATGTGAATATGAAATAACACTTTTACTAAATCCAATTTTTATTTAGATGACCTGCAACAGCACATACTTCTCGCAGTGATAGGATAGGAACAGGCTGCAATGACTGGAAGTGATAGCAGTGTGGGCGAGTATGGGAGCCATTGAACTGTTACAGAATCAGCCATGGTGCTGCACTGTACTGGGAATAACTTTGCTTAATGAATCCCACCTTTCTTTTATTAAATTGAACTGAAAGTCAGAAAATAAAAACATAAGACAATAAATTATAACCCAGGGTCTAATGTTCACTTTTTTTAAATTTAACTAAACAAATTAATTTAAAGATATTTGTATGCACAAACAGATATTTCTTTTTAATTTGCTGTGGGTGACATTTTATTTCAGAATCCAGATTGGCTTTAATTTTTGCTCCTCTTTTGCTTCACTGTTTCTTTTACTTTTTAACAAAAAGCCATTTTCAAGAGTAGATCCATAAGGAAAATTGCAATTCTGGTTTATTTGTTTTAAATTTAAATGCTTTTATTGATATGCCTTGGAATAAAATAGACAAATGACCATTTGGCTTAGGCACACATCTTACCTGAGGGGAATAACTAAATGTGTTTTCACATTTACTTTCTCTGACTCTCCCATTCTAATTCCAAACAAGTATCAGCAACATCACCAAACCTCTTTTCCCAGCCTTCTATTTTAAGCACCACCAACAACAACGAAAATAAAATAAAAGAGAGAAGGGGTAGAAATTTTCACTTTTGTCTAAACCATTTGAACATCAAAAATAAGCTGCTAGCAAGAGATAGGAGGATGCAGGCCAACTCTAGGCATAATACACACTTTTCAGAAGTTTCTTTCTAGACCAGAAAATGTCACAATCCTACCTTGGGTGAGCTTATGGATATGCCCAGTTCAGATCAATGGAAGACCATAGGTAGAAACTCAGGCTGATTATTCAGGAGAGGAAAAATAATTGAACACATATGGTGCCAGGCTTTCTTCTAGGAGGCTTCATGCCTGCTCATTTCCACCCCACTATGGCTCTACAGGATGGATGTTATTATTTCAATATTTGAAATTTTTTTTAAAAAGCAAGACTCCAAAAATGCATAACAACTGGTCCAGGGTCCACTACTTGTATGTGGTAGTGCTGGGATTCAATTACAGGTGTGCCTAATTCCAAGCTTTTCCCACTACACAGCTCAGTGGAAAGCTGCTATTTTAATGAGTGGTGAGATTCAGTTCTGCCTTATCTCTTGGCACCATAATCAACAAATCTCACGGCATGCAATTAAAAATTATTTTGTCCAGGTGCATGCTGTCTACAAACTATTTATGACTGTTGTTATTTGTTTTATTCTCTTCTTATAAGTTTGTCATATTTAGTAGATGAAAATCATACTTTCATTTATAATAAAAATTATTCTCATATTTCAATTAGTATTAGCTACAGCCTGGTGATTAACAAGCCTAATACATCGGTCTTAGTTTCTTGAGCTTTCTTAGTTGCAACTAAAATGGTATTTTCTTATCCATTTAAAATTTTATGGTTTAACTCCAGAACTCAATTTAAAATTCACTTAACTGTGATCTATAAACTTTTTCTGTTTTCTTTTTTTATGTTTAATGAGGATGCCTCAATTGTACACATTTGTGAGAATCAACAGAAGAGAGAATAAGGAAAATCTAATAGAGATATAGATTTTTAAAATAGACAAATCGAGTCTTAAATTAATTAAAATATCTCTAAATTTCCAAGGTCTTCTTTACTCTTCACCTATATAAACCTAAACTCAAGAGCCTATTATTCATAAAATTAAGCTGTAATCTTTCCAACAGTAGAATTTCTATATACATTATTAAGTTATAATAATTCAAGTTACAATAACAAGAAATTATCAACCAAATAGCAACCAAAAAAATAACAATTAAAAAAAGTTCTTCTCTTTCTACTGAAAATGTATCCTTAATTTATATTTATCATCTGTTTTCCTACCGCTACACTGCTCACTTCAGATTTGAGGTTAAAGCATGAAATAAGCTTATTTCTTGCAGTCCTAACTCTGCCTATCATGTACTACATAATGCTGGACAAACTACATAACTTTTTTGGAATCTCAGTGTTCTATCAGATAAAGGGTCAGAGTATCTTCTACTTCTGAATAAGTAGGATTATATAAAATCAAACATATATTGCTATGAGTAATTCTATAATTTTAGTATATTTTATTTTTCTTTTCTCAAAAACCCCAATTACTTTAAAAGTAATGATAGCTTTAGTTTGCTATAAGCAGTAACAGTCACTTCATACCAATAATTTTTGTTATGAGACAGCCTTTGAAGAGCTTATTGTTCAATTATCTTCCTCTTCCATGGAGAATAAAAAGAGATGCTTAGAATAAAGGTAAGTTAGTTCAGTAATTAGTACAGAACTGATTAGCTAGTCAATGATAACAAGGCAGCATGAAGAACAGAATGTCACAAAAATATTTTAGAATAAAATATTTTAAAAACAATATTTTTATGGTTCACTATTCATGTGTTTAGAAACAGGACTGAAAACTCCTTTAATACATTTTAGTCAGTGATTACACTATATGAACCACTAATATCTTCTCAGAATGGATGTACTTTCTAAATATTTATGACTCCAGAAGTATGAGCATATATTTTGCTAGTATGCTGAAATTATTGATCCACAAAATGCCTTTGGTTTTATTATTAGACAAATAGAAGATCTGTATTTACATGGCTCCCTACTTTCAGTAGTATTTACTTTTTAAAGCAGAAATGGTATTGCTTATTTTGCAATGATACCGAAGTATATTCCCCATGACTTACCTATTTCCTTTTTTCCATCCTATTGTATTAATGTTTCTTTCTTATTTATTTTTTTTTTGTTTGGTCATAGATCACTTAGATTTCTTTGTTGACTTCTAAACTCAGATGCTATAATCATCTACTAAGCTGAATTCTTATATGTGTCAGAACCCATGCTGAGCATTTTCATACACATTTTTATTTATTACTCACAGCAATTGTACAAATACAGATGTCATTATTCACATCTATGAATTAGGTGTGTGACAAAACAAGAAATGAACTGAGGCTCTTTCACTCCAAGTCTAGTGTTCCTCCCCCGCAACAGAGCTGGCTCCAGACCCACAGATCTTTATTTGTTTCTTTGTTTATTTGGTCATTCATTCATGTATTTTTTATCATCATGGTTAGGAAACAAACATTGCAGTTTGTTACAACTGGTGCTGATGAGTATCAGTGGCATTTGGGATCATTGTGGGAGTTATAATGAATGGTAGTCAACAGTTTGTATTATGTAAGCCTCAAGTCAGCTCTTTGGAATGAGTTCATCAGATATTCTATTAAATTGGTTCATTACATATTCTAAAGAGTTGAAACAAATTCAATGACAATTTAATTATTGCCCATCTTTCCTGGATAGCTCTTCTAATATTTGGATAGTCCACGAGAGAGACAACAAATGTGTGGTATGTGTCCTTTGCTTAAGTTCTTAGGTTAATTCAGATTCTTAAAATTTCTATCCTTAATTCCTCCTCATCATTTTACTATTTTTAAACTCTTAAACTAATTAGATGCATACTATACACAAATTTAGCCCTCCTACCCATACTTCCTCCAAATATATATATTTTTTTACTTATGGCTACCTCAATAGATTTAAATCTTCTTTGAGAAAATAAATCTTATTTATTTTTGTCCTCATTCAACAATCTGTACTTGAGTCAGACTATGAAATAAAAATGCTTTTCACTTGGTAGAAAATTTTAAAACGTTTCATAGATAAATAGTAAATAATGTAATGAGACTTTACATTTAATATAAATACATCATGGAAAAGATAAGAACTTTTTATTTGAGTGTACAAATTTTTACCTCACATTCTACACCATAATTATTAAGTGCCTAGTGACATTTTGGTTTAAGATAAACCAGCAAAAAGGAGAATATTTGATTGATATAAAATATTTTTCTCATTTTATTAGTATGTTCTCTGGGTACTATATGAGCTTAGTCCTACTTAATTAAAACCTACAGGTACTTATTTTTCATAAAGTCATTCTTTAGGAAAATACAAGACTATTTAATACATCAATAACACTGAAAAAGACCTATTGATTGTGTATTGAATGAAAAGACTAAAGGTGTATCCTTCACCTTTCCCCATTTCTTGAGGCCTAACACTAAAATTTAGAGTATAATTGAACATTTCATTGGCAAATTAAACTGTCTCATAAATGAGGACAAATATCATATTTCTCTTTCCCAAGATGCAGAACTGTACAAACATGAACAAAAATGAATCTACTATATATGACCAATATTGTTTTTCAAGGATATTGCCTTGAACCCTGCTACTTTTTGAAATTTCCTTTTATTGAGAGACCAGAAAAATTGCTCAAATATATATGCTCATGATCTGATTATTGACAGACATTCCAATAATTTGTTTAGTATATTTTCTGGTTGTCAGACAGCTACATTTATTTAAAGTTAACTTTTTTATGTCCTCCACTATGTTTAATTGTACTTTTTATTCATTTTGAAAGTAGAATGTATTCATTAAAAAAATTCATCATCTATTCCACTTCTTTTTTCTGATAAATTTAACACAGTTGTGTATGAGAACATTTTCTACTTAAATAAAACATCAAATTAGAAAGAAAATAGTTGATATTGTAAAGATGACAGTTCTCTTAATATGTTTTAAGTGAGATGGAAGTTTGAAAATTCTCAATTCTATTCCGTAGTTGGCAAAGAAAATTTAAATGCAAATACATGAAGACCCCCATAAATAAGCATATTTAATTCTGCAGTGAACTCATGGTTATGTTATTGCAGTTCTCTGTGTAATTGATTATAGTTGACTCTAAAGAAAAGGATCACACACCATGATAATATTTACTAGTCCCAGTTTTTAAGTCAGACTTTCTTCTCCTTCCCATCCGCAAGCAAATAGGTAGACTTATAAATAAGCGACATGAAATAAATTCTAACTTTTATTCTGGAAGTGATAGGAAGTTATACATTCTTACAGCTTGAATCTTGGTCCTGATATTTCTTAAACTAAGGTAATCTTTTTTTATAGTTTACCAGAGAGATCTGTTTCATTGAAATGTTGTGGAAGGTAAACTTTAGAGTTTATCATATAA
This sequence comes from Macroglossus sobrinus, assembly GCA_004027375.1. Lineage (NCBI taxonomy): Eukaryota > Metazoa > Chordata > Mammalia > Chiroptera > Pteropodidae > Macroglossus > Macroglossus sobrinus. The sequence continues at coordinate 14,901 of PVKZ01004653.1, read as the reverse complement.
GCCAGTGACCCATGAAAATCTGAGAGGGTTCTCCACTGCCACTCGATTATCAGATCCTCATCATTCTGTCTAGATAATCATAGTGGTTTTCTAACCAGAATCCCTGCTATCAAATTTCAGCCCACTGTGTCACCTTCCACATGAAAAGTGAAATAGTGTTTTATTCCTCAGCTTCGTACCCTTCTATTTTTCTTATCAGCCATAGTATAATGTTAAATGCTTTGGCATTGTACCCAAACGCTGCAGATTCCTTTCTTGTGTCATTCTCTTGGTTCTCTCTTATTCATTATATATTTTCTAACTGCCCAGCAGGCACCAGGGATAAATGAAGCTCAGTCCTGCTGTCAGAACTTACAGTGTACTCTTTATTTAAAAGACAATGCAAGAATCACCTCTGGAAATGTGATTACCTTCAGCTAATCTGGATCCTTCTCCCACTACACCTGCGCACAGTTCTGTAATTCTAGACTGATTTGTGCATATTTGTCTGACTTATTTATGTGATTTATGCATGGTATACCTTTAAAGTTGCTCACTTGTTCAGTAAATATTTATTCAACGTTAACTATGTGTTGGTGACTGGTCATTGCCCAAAGCTCCTTGAGATTCTTCCTGGCCTTCCCCGATGGCATGACTCTTCCATGCCTGTCGATGCATCCATATTTTGCATTTTTTGCAGAGTTGTCAAGTGTCTGTTTCCCATCCAGGCAGCAGCCCCCTCTACCACACTGCCAGCTGCTCTCCCTCCCTGCACATCTTCGAAAGCATAGTTCCAACTCAGCTCCTACTCATAAAAGGAGTTTACAGTGGAGCTGCATCAGTGGGAATGTTTACAGGTCTTTTTTCTCCCTCCTTTTCTTACAACACAAATCATTAGTTGTCTTGTCTGAGTGAACAAGTAGCCATTTGCAGGCATGAACTTTCATCAATATTTTTACTTTTCTATCATCAGCGTGCAGACACTAATTATAAAAGAAAAAAATAGATCTTGGATTTTAAACATTAACAAATAAGAATTACATAATTTGGAAACTAGAAGGAAATGTACACCTGGAACAATCAAGTCCAAACCTTCCGGAGCTCAACTCAAAGGCACACAAGTGAGATTGAATATACAAAAAACAAGAAAAATGGAAGTGTGGGGCAACGTTTTAATTTGCATCTAAAAAAGACACCCAAGATTTAAAGAGCTATCAATGTAATAAATGTTGTTTATACAAGGAATAAATCAATTATTCCTCTTCCAGTGGATTTTAAGTCCTACCTTAGGAAAGAGCAAAGCACATGTTCCCCAACTCTGGTCATTTGAAAAGAAGAGCAATGTGTTGCCTGTAGAGTCAGCGAGGCTCCTCCGAGCTTCATCAAGGTAGGGCAGTTCAGAAACAGAGGTGCAGCCTTATAGTATTTGTTACATAGCTTAACCTGAAGTAGTGTCAGCTAATTTTATCTTCATTAGTTATGGAAGTGTGCAATCTGAACCCAGAAGCATGGACTGCCAAGGAAAATATATTTCATGCACTGACTCATCTCTGCTTCACTTTGTGCTCTGCAGACTTTAAAGTTTCAGTTCCAGAGGCAAATAACTCTGTTTTAAATTTAAATAATAATAGAAAATTGCACTGCAAATAAACTGAGAGAAACAGCTTAAGGAATAAGGAATTTGTTGTTGGAGAAAACAATACGTACTATAGTATAATTACTTTTGATTCAGTAAATTCTAAGACATGTTTGGCATGTATTATGAAAAACATGACCTGAATTACACATCCAACCATATAAAAATTTCCCAAATTAATTTAATAATTATTTTGGATATTATGAAATAGCTAAGAAATTTTTGAAAATGTCATAAATAATAATTTTTTCTTGTTTTAACTTTTTCACATAATACTAATTATATGTATATGATTTAGTACTCTCAACTTAGATATATCTCTAAATTGGCTTAACAAACTATTTCCTCAAATTATTTGCTGAAATATTTTATTTACATTGGAAAAATATATATATGTTTTCTCCAGTGACTTTCTAACCCTAGCATTTCAATTTCATTTGATAAATTATATCTGATATCTACAGCATGTCATGTACCTCTCAGGTTGTACAAACTAGCAAGATAAAATTCCGTGTTATTAATGATTCAAAATGTGTCTCTAATTTCTAGCTTTATATAGCAGTAGTTTTTTTTTTCTTTTGAGAAAGTGGCAGGTGTGTCAGTTAATATTTTGTTTTCTCTTAGCAAAAATTAACATGTAAGCTAAAAAAACCTATATACATGTGTATGTGTGTATATGTGTATGTATATATACTTATGTGAAGAGATTGAAGTATATTTTTACTAAAAATTGTATATTAGATTTATTTTGAGCAACCTGAACCCACATTGGGGCAGATTCAACGTAGATTGCTTTCATGCTTGTCATAAACTGAGCCCTTTAAACTGAATACATGATACATTTTTTCTCTAAGTCTTCTACAGTATGAGCTACTTTTGAGTTGTTCACTCATTTATGAAGGTTTAGGTTTGGTTCCCTGAATTGGGGTAAAAATTGTAATTCATGATACCAAGAAATGAGCATAGACTTCTTGCCATGCAACACTGAATTCGTGAATCTAACCCGAATGTATAATGTGAGTTTCCTAAATTCTTTGGTAAGTTTCTCTTTTATGAAATCACTGAAGCTCAAGCCTCTATTAGATACACTGTTGACACTTGGGTGCCTTAAAAATGTACCTGTTCACTGAAGAAAATGATAAAACAGACAGAGAGCATTTGTAGAGTTTAACAGTTTTTGGAGCCTCTTAATAACATTGTATAATTTTTCTTAGGAAATTTCATGACACTGACATGAAGAATATATCTATAATTTCATAGCTTGTCAGCAGACAGTATAGATCCAAGATCTTAAATAGATTCTGATCACTTACACTAGCACAATTCTCACTCATAAAATTGTTGGTTGTTATTGCTTGTTATTTTTTTTGTATGTCATTTCACTGATGACAGTTTATTTTATGTTACAATATTCTACTGAAATAAAGTAAACCATAATTAATGAATTACATGCAAATCACAGCTAAACTAAGGAAAAAAGCTGGTAGCATAACCAATACAAGCTGCTTTACAATGGTTGTGTTAGTAAAACATAAAGCTGTCATTAGAGCTTATTTTCTTAAAGGGCTACAAAGTGAAAACTGTAGATGTTTCCCCATTCGATGGATGGTATAAGAACACAAGCTCGGAAAAATACCTTAGTGTTCTTCACTCCCCATGTAATAGAGATGAATACTAGTTTAAGTAACAGTATGGGAAGGCTTGAGAGGCAGCCCAAGGTGGTGTTAGATAAATAGAATTGTTAAAAGCCTGATTATCTTGGAAGCTAGTCCCAATTGTCTGTGATAACAGTTTCTGTGTTCATCGTATAGACTCCATCCATTTCCGAGCATGTGACTCAGGATACTGTAAGATATAAGTCATGGTCTGTGAAGTGTGGTTGTGGGTGGAATGGTCTTGCCCAGATTTTCAAACAACTACTATTTGTCCCATTTATTTCTGGTTAATAATTCCTCAGGAATTATTATTTATTCTTTTACTAGTGGATGTGATCTAATCATAAGATCATAGGTGACTTCAATTTTGGAGTCGGAAGGAAAAAAAAAACAGGGGGACATAAGACAGACCAATGGTCCACATTAATTTCTCAAACAAAAACTAACTCAAATTTTGTCTACCATGCTTGCCCCTTGCCCACAGAGTTTAAGAGGAGAGGTATTCTCTTTGGATTAGAATTTTGAAACATAGATATGTTCATTTTAGATATTGAGTATCAATCAAGTTGTTTTTTACCAATGGAAAATGATCTAAAGAATCATATTTAGGTATAGTTGTATGCCTGAAAGTTTTTTCTCTTTTTGTGCTTGTTTTTCTGCCTCTGTTTCTCTCTGTCTCTCTGTATCTTCTCTCTCTATGAAAAGAATTTTTTTTTTTACGTGTGTGTGGGTGGCAGCATTTTTTGGGGGAGGAAGCATCATTAAAATTAAAATGCAAGTGTATGTCTATATAATGTGTTAATGAAAGCCTTATAAAATACTTTTTTAGTTGAAGTAAAGATTACTATCTGCAAAAAAACTTTCATGACTAAGGTCATTGACTATTTTTTTGAGTCTGCATGAAACGGGAAGATTAGCTTCTAGGAAGCAAAAGTAGATCAATATAGCTCTGCTTATCTGATATTACATTTTGCCCCTTCTAACTAGTCAGGGGAATTGAAATCTCTTTACCACCTAAGTTGAAATCACCTGAAAGCACACATTAACATCAAGTTTCTAAGACTTTTTTTTGAACCTCGTTTTCACATACAAGGGAGATACTATTGAAATGAGTTCATATACCATCAGTAGTTATGTTTAAATCTCAAAGCCATTTGGTTAAAATTCTATCTTTGGAGGTCCTGAAAATTTAAACTTATTTTTTTGAGATTTGTTATAGTTTTAAATGATCACCCTTAATCCTTAACTCAGAATTTGACTTTTGAATAATAGCAGAACATATTTGTTCAGATGCTTTTAGAAATCACTTTTCATGAACCAATTCTTATGCACGCCCAATGTAAAGAAAAAAGTCACATCTCTTCAAAGATCTTTCACATTGGATTCAACCATTTTGAAACAATTTGGGAAAGAGGAAGAAGCTGAATGTTGAGGAATAATAAAATGATAAATGGGTTCCAAGATACTACTTTAAAACACATTATAAATCTTAAAATTACATGTTCAAACTTGAAATGGCTAATTTCTTAATCCAGTGATTTTATTTATAAAACAATGGGAGTTTACTTTTTGCATGATTTTCTGTTACCGTAATGATTTTACAAATGCATGTTTCCAGTGTATGAAGAAGTATGCACCTGGACAGAAGAAATGAGGTTGTTTGTACTCACAATTTAAAAGAAAATTGTACATCATAATCTATTTTTGAATAATTTAAAACATAATAAAATGTGGTTAATTCAATACAGAATATTTATATTGATGGTTGCTAATGTTATTTCTTATAAATATGATTTGAATGTGTATGCAGGCTTTATTCTCTGAGATGCTACACCTTTACATATTTATTGATGAAGAATGCTTTTCTTTCCAAGAGACTTGCATAATCACCTTTGTGAAAACATATGTTGGTTAACAGGATTTTGAAACACATATTCATAATATCCAACAGTATAAATAACAGTATCAAATAAAGTAGACATGTCTGCCCTCAGAATACAATGAACATTGACGCTTTTCATTACTGACTTTTGTGAATATTTAATTGCAACACTTGGATAAAAGACATGAACATTTTTTTAATTATTAAAAAATTTAACAGAAAACTATGCAAGCTCACAGTCAAAAATGAAACCTTTAAATCTTCAAAGTCACCACATATGCCCATTAAATATTACTGAAAAATCTTACAAAGTGGTTGTGGTGGGGAATGAAAGGATTTGATAAAATAATAAATACCACATTGACTATCTTTGAATCTTGGTAACAGTCACTATGAAATCTATATTAATCCAATAAATGAAGAAGCTAAAATCATTTAACTGAAGGTAAAATCATTATCCAATATAGACTAATTCTATTTCCAGTGAGTGGGGAATATAATTCTTATAAGTGTAAACATAGTCATAGATCTTGCAGTTTCATAAATATAAATGATATAACCCCATTCCCTTTAGTCTAGAAGAGTTCATTCTGTTGGCAAGCACAATTATTTAAGGGAAATATATCTTTACTTTGAGTGGTCATGGATAAAAGTTGAGACAACTATAAATTAATGAAATCCTCTGACAGAAGGCTCTTTGAAAATACATTTGCAATGATCACTCTTTCCTTAGATATATATTCCAAGGGATTTGACTGTCATCCAGATAATAGCAGGCTGGCTTTTAAAAACTGCCCAATATCAGCTGGGGAGAAATAACCCTATTAATATCTATACAATTCATTCAATTATTTATTCATCAAATAATTGGTGCAACTCATACACCAGGCACATAGTAGGCTCTGGAGACAGACATAAATGGAACCAAAGGCTGCATTTGAAATGCTCTGGTCAAAATCACAAAAGTGATAATTGCAGAAAAGCAGGTTTTGTCAGTAAACCTACCCAGGGAGTTCAGAGGAGGAAGCAGCCAGCTCTTTGTAATTTTATGAGAAATTTTACACTGGAAATAACTTTTGAGATACATTTGAAGGATGAGTAGAAATCAATCAGAAGGTGGAAACTTTTGTTGCTTAATTGGTTGGCTGGAGGAGAAAATCTTGTCATTGGTAACAGTGTACAGACAGGAGGAAAAAGGGGATGAAGTAATGCTTTGTGTTAGGGTTTTTTATTTGTTTATTTTTTTTCCTGTTTTTTAAAAGGAGTTTAACCATGAAGACCATGTCTGAAAAATTGTGTATTATCTTTAGAGTGCAGAATGATAAATGGTTATTTCAAACTGAGTATTAATTACAGACCTGATTTTTGTGTCTCAGGAACCATTAAATTGGCCTGTTATGATTTTTCTTTATGGAAAGTAAAATACTTATTAAAAATACAAGTGTAACTATCTTGCCATTACTACGTGAGTTGAAGAACCAAGAAACTGTGACATCATGTAGCAAAGGTGGCGTTTAATAACATAGCTTAATAACTTGTCCTATTTGACAGATCTTTGTTGTTTTGTGCTCAGTGAATTAATGTTGATACTAATAGCTTATGTGGTCATGTAACATGTGCACAACAGTCTTGAAAACCACTCAATTTTGTCATTAAATCAGAATTAAGTAGTCCTCCACTTTTGCCAGTCAATACTAGTATATTTCTATGACATCATAATTTTCAGAACCCATTTGCAAAGTAGAGACTATAATATAATTAATTTATAACAAATGGACATAATTTTTAAATACTTACAAATATTTGTATTACTATTAATAAAGCCATGTTTTGTGACTACAATAAGATAAACCATTATGTTTTATAGTTACATTTAGTAAGCACTTTGTTTTTTTCTTTGATAGTATAAAAACATTCATCCAACTAAAACTTAATTCATTATTTCACCCCTCTCCCCCCCAAAAAAAAAAAACAAAAAACTAAAGCATATTCATTATATAATAGTAAGGGACTTCCTGGGATGGAGTGGAGTGGGAATGCAAAGAAGTTAAAAATACAATATATGGCTTTCAAAAACTTTTAGTAAGGGAGAGGAGAATACATTTCACAGGATTTTCTGTTGAGATTAAAGATTTACTGTCAGTTTCATAAAATAGTAGTAAGTTATAATATTGAGAGTAAAATGTAATAGCATAGTGTTATTTCTAGAACAGTGAAGATGGGTGCTGTTTTGGACTAATGAATAATATGCAACATTGTTGTAAAAATACATAATTTGTATCTGTGTTAAGAGAAGAATCTTATGGGCTATTAAGCTGATTTATAACAAACATTTTTGACTAAAATATTTTTTCTTTCTTTTCTTTATCAGACATGTTTCTTAGAGCAAAATAGAAAATACAGTTGTTACAGTTTTTCATTTACTGTATTAAACACCTTTAAGAGCCTGTCCACCAAAGATTTTAACATTCCATGCTTTCAAGATTGACATCCTCAGAATTCTAAACCTAGTTTTATTTTCTATTAAATCCTACCAGACAGGTGATATTCAAAAGCACTCTTAGAATTAAAATGTAACTAAATCCATTTAACTCTTATTATAATATCTGACTTCCCTCTTATAATCTTACTGTTAGAATCCATTAAAAATCCATAACTGTTTTTTCCTACAAGCTATACATTTAAATTATAAAGAAGAAAACTGAAAAAAAAAAAACAAGAGCTCAGAGAAGCTGTTTACTATAGCATCTTAATCTGATTATTTACATGATATCAACACCTTATTTAAAGACCCTGAAACACCCTCTGATAATTTGTTGGACTGGAATGTGGGGGAAAGGAACATTCCCATGCTGAGTCAATGGTTGGATTCATGGTTCCAAAGCAGTTATTTTGGTGGGGGATTGGGCAGGGAGAAGGTAGGCATGAGAAAAAAAAAAAAATGACAGTGTATTTCATTTATATTTATTGTGTCCTTTTTTTTACATTTTATAACCTAATATAAATGTTCTTCATGTTTTCTTACTCCAAAGTGTGTCTTGACTCTCTTTATCTGTTGATAAATATATATATATACAGTTAACATTAGAATTTATGAACTTTTAAAACAGAATGCTTAACTAATAATCTAAGTAAGTATATAAATATGTTAAAATCAATGATCAAATATTCATAATGCCCATAGCTCTGGAATGCACAAATAGAAAAATCTTAATTTATATGTTAATCATTTATATATAAGCTTTACGTTGTCAAAATTATCATTTACAATATGACCAGAAGTACCATTACTTGTAATGATTTAGTTTAGGTTTTGAGTGTAAAATCAAAGTTCTGTAAAATACAAGCGTATTTAAGGGGAAAAAGAAGCAGGTATATCCAATAATGGTTGCTAATTACCTGTAAACAATTAATATGAATAAATAATTAACACATTTTAATAGTAATATTATATCCTTAAAATGTTATTATTGCTCTTTATGAGATCACCATGCTAAATAAATTTTATTTTAATTATTTTCATTTAGCAACCTTTTACAGTGTTTACAAGTGGTCTTAATAATAGTGTTGCCAATGGGGAAAATAAAAATTTGAAAAATTAAAATAATTGTTAAAAATTCCCAGAATGTTAAAAACAACCTGATATCAGCTCATAAATGATACACTAGCACTCAGAAGATGTATATATTAAATATCTTCACAGTGAAAGCCATGGCAACACTGTATTTTTGTTATTTTTGCTGGTATCTGGATGTCAAAATATCAGACTCACTTCCCCTAGAATTGCTGCTGGAGTAACTAGGTAGCAATCATAGTTCTTGGAAAACAACTAAAAAACCAATTAGCAAATTGACTTTGATGTGTGCCATCCTTGTAAATGACATTGGACTTCCCCTGAGGAGATATGGTATTTGTGAGCATTTCAAATGAAACATGAACACCAAGGACCCATATTTTCTTAGAAGAAAGAAAATGGAATACAGTGCTTTAAACCAACTTTATGGGGGGCAAAAAATGCAATAAAATAAGATCCTTCCATTTATATTTTGGTGAGATACTCATCTGAAAGCATGCTATTGCTTTATGTTCATTGCATCTCATTTTCCTCATCAGATAAATGTTCATAATGTAATTTTTTTTCTTTTCTGACAGTGTCGTTGATCAGCAGAAATCAACATCTGATAACATTTAATGTGTGCTGTATCATGCTTTTTTTTTTTTTTCCCTCTATGTAAGGTACATAGAGGGAATAATTAAGAACACTTCTTTAACCTTAGATCAGATCACAGCTGAAGATTGCCTTTTAGTGACACAGGAATCACAAGTCCTCATTCTTGAACAGCAGCTTTCTGATAAATATTCAGTACATCCCTGAAAAGTTTTGTTCCTAAAAGAAATGTAGTTTGTTAAATGACCAAGTAAGTTCATAAAAATCATTCAAGCATTGCCATAACTGAAACAGCAGAGATGTCATATTTATTTGATTCTATTTTAAGTTTTGTAGTAGTCAGGGAAAGAGCAATTAGCAATTCGCTTGTCTCAAAGAGTACGCCTTTTGTATTATTTTGTTTTTTACTCAATTTAGAAACTGTATTGTGTCAGTAGCCACCGATTCTGGCATTCCTGACATTAATGCCATGCCCATTTCTAGATCTCATCAGATAGCTTTCTCTACCCCTGAGCTTGGTGGCCTATTCCTGCTAATTAGATTCATTTAAAAGAATTTGACCTATCCGTACACATTAGATTTGAATTAGGGTCATTTTCAAGTATATTTGTTTTCACAGTATATTTAGAAGATGAAAAGTTTAACAATTAATAGATTTCCTGGGTAAGAGTTCACTTTTAAGCCTAGCTTTAAAAGGAAAGGTTGTAATATTTTCCCTCTATTTACCTGCCCTTTCTGATCTTCATATAATAACTTCTTTTTAGAAGAAATTATTGGAGTGTCTGACGTGCACCCTTTATACAGGAATCTCTGCCAAGTTACAGGTTTTCTTTCTTCTTAATAATTCTAATCATATGCATTTCTTATCACATTGAATTTGTCCTTGGTATAGATGGCAAAGCTCTAAGTGAGGGTTTAATTATAGCCATTTAGAGACAACTTTAAAACTCCTGTCTAATTTACTGCAGTTTAAAGTAGAGTCTGGATGAGAGTTTAAAAGTTTTAAAACTACTAATAGATAAGATACTTACAGGGAGGTTTGTACAGTTTAAAATAGTTTTCAAGGAGATATTAGAGAATCAAGAGACTTTTTCATAATTAAAGTCACATGACCAGACCTAGTTTTGAATTTTAACTCAGGTAGTTGTGCCTTAGAATTTGATTGCTTAATTGACTAGTTTTATATTTATCTTTTCTAAGATGGCCTTCTGATAAACTTTTGTGATACTTCTGATTTAGGACTATATTTTTTGTTATGCTTTTTTTTTCCCCAGAGAAAACAGCTTTAAATCATAAAAAATTCAATATTATTTAATTTCAGTATTAAAATTATACCTTACAAAGTCTGAGAAAAAAAAAAGAATCTCAAGTTCTTTCAAGTCTTACAGAAGTTATTTCAAATACCTATGATAGGTTTTAAAGACCTATGTTTTCTCTTATTATTCAAGGGTGCTTATTTTAATCAAATATTTATGTCACTATAAAACAAAGAAACAGAAACTTATCCTATAAGTTTTCTTTATGGACAAATACTAAAGCTCTATTTTGTTTCCTAATGAATTCTAACCTTTATAAATTATAAGATATGTTTGTCAACTGAAGAACAGGAAGTTAAAGTCTGATTACTTTAAGGCATGAAACCGCTATCCTTACGAGAGAGAAATATTTTAATTGCTACTTTAACAATATAATTTTAAATTCTATTCTTCAAAGAAATAAAACGATTGCCTTTTTTCTTTTCAGGTGTACAGAGGGGTAACTAGATAATTTTGTAAGCATTGTGTACAGTAATAGAAATAACTTCTTTGTATTTCTCTTATTGAAGTTGACATGAACAGTTCTTTCTCAACTTGAATCAGGGTTGTATTTCTGGGTCCTAAAAAGGAAAACAGATAATATCAGATTATATAGACCATGGAGAAAAATGTGATTTTTATTCCTTAAAACAACCACAATTGCTCCTCTTTTTCCCGCATCTACTATACTTTTTTACAGTGTCAATTCGCTGTGGAGTTTTGCATTGTTTACATCTTATCACTTCTTAAGTTTCTCAGATTGTTTATAGTTGTTTCAAGGTGATGAAATCCCTGAAATAGTAAAAGAATAGGTAATGTCTCCAGATGACATTGGAATGGACAGGAGTTTTGAAGTTTATGTCTTGAACTTCCAATCACACTAATATAATTTAATTTAATGTGACTGTCTTAGCATTCCAATATTAGAAAGAAATATCATAAATTCATTAATCCATGAAACACAATATATTCTTCAAGTTTAAAATCTTTATGGCTACTTCTAAATTGTTTTTGACTAAAGAGCCAATTTGTTCAAAAAGAAATTACATTTTTATTTCTATATGCTACCTATGATTTCTGATCTCAGCTGTATGATTAGATGACTTTTGATTTCACTAAGTCCATATATATTCTAAGTGTAAATTTTTTTTACTGATCTTTTGCTTTTTCTCTACCTTGAAAATAACAACCTCATTTTGTGTTTTGTTTATTGTTTGTTTTTAAGTGCAGGCCATTTTTCCCAACCATTCTAAACCTTTTTTCTTATCAAATAGCCAAAAAATAGTTTCTTTTTTTAAAGAAATAACTCTGGAAACTTAATTGCCTGCATCAGCTTTATATATATATGTACAAATATATGACAAAAATATAATTTTAAACGTTTTGTTTATGTTCATTTCTCTAAATACATTTTTCTCTTCTCTTTCTTCTTCTCTTTCTTCTTCTCTTTCTTCTTCCTTATCCTTTCCCCTCCCTCTTTCTCTTCTTGCTCATTTTTTTTTCTCCTCCTCCCCTCTCTGATGCTCTTCAGCAAATTCACTATGGCTCACAGCAAAGAGAGCTGAGACCTGCCCCTATGTACAGCCCATTCATCCCCAGGGATTAATCTCAGTTCTACCAAGGTCTACAGCATCTCTCCCTAGTTAGACCTGTCACCCAAATTCTGCTCTTCATAATACCTGCTGTGCACCAGTGAAATGCTTAAGCTTGTAATCAGTCGACAAAGATTTATTTATCTAGCTCCAAGTGCCAGGAGAATAATTTTCCTTTTTCTACATCTAGGCTTTGAGAATAAAGATTAGTTGACATAACAGATAAATTGTTAAAATATTATGCTGAGTTCTGACCTGATGACACTAATATCAGGGTAATCCGGCAATACACTTCGGCTTAGAACTTTGTAAGCATTAAGTTGGTCCATAATATCCTGCAGCAGCCCCTGTTTTTCATTCCAATATGTATAACAGGTATCATATACAAGAAACTGCCATGTGCAATTCTTGCATCTCAGCTATAGATATCTATCTTTTCCTGCCACTCAAGAAAGAACATCAAAATGCAATGAGAAGGAGAAAAAGATAGTGTGATTTATTGTTTAAAAATATGGGATACTTAAAACATTTAGTCTGCTAAGTAACATTAGTGACACATTTCTTGTAACAGTAATAACAGCTCTTATGCTCTAGTGTCACACTGCTGTTGAAAGCCATCATATTGCCATTCGGAAAAACTTATAAGTTGCACTCAGCTGTCCACACTTCTCACATCCTCTTGTGATGTGCAACACACATGGTGGGACAGATGGCCGAAGAGAGTTGTGTTATCTGTGCTCATGCAGCACTTTCTATGTGCATCTTTACCATTAGCATATGACTCTTCTGCCCTTATTTCTTTCATATGATAGTGTTAAGAGAGAGAGAGTTGCATCTGCTGTACAGATTGTTGCGATCGTTGCACTAAACAATTAGTTAGGTACTGCCTATATGGTGGAAAAATTCTAAGTGTCGGTTTCTGCATGGTTTCCCTTGAGAGACAGAGGCCACATATTGAAAACTTGAAGGTGACTTGCCCTGTGAACTTTTGCCACCTTCCTAATTCAGCAGCAAACCACAGGTTCACAGAACTAAATGACCTACAGTTTTTTTTTTTTTTAACCCTCTAAAATGCCTAACCTTACATATTAGTTTTGGCTGTGAATGAAAATAAAACCCAAACCTAGTCTTCCTATGCATGATCATTCAACTGGTTAATAGATAGTTATATATAGCAAGTTCTAAAAGCTATGACATAGCCATCTTCATAAATCTTTCCACTTAAATATTTAATAAATACTTGTTAGGAAAAAGAAATAAGATGAGCATATAAAACACTATTTTCTAACCTCAAGAGGTCTCAAGTCTACTTGAAGAAATGGAAACCCATAGCTTCTGTGAAGTGTATACTATGCTTGAGGATGGGACAGGTAGAAGTTGACATGTATCTACTTACCTGGGAAGTACAGAACCATAATATTAATCTTGTTGAATATGGTGCTTTGTCAGATAGGGTAATGCTGTGCATTGTGATATTTTTCTCTTTTAGGTAGCATGGTATTCAAAACAAATTAGATTTTAATGTCATACTGTCATTGCATTCAGTGATCACATTAAGATCCAGAATACATGGCATTTGCTTAATATTCTATGGAAAACTAGTTTTAACCAATACTATTTTGTATTTAATAAAAGGTAATATGAAATTTTAGTTTTCTGTGTCTTTTAACAAGTTGAAAACTGTAGCCATGTATTTACTTTATGCATTTCACAGAAGTAATTTTCATATGCCCATTTTGTATCTGGAACACATAAAAACAGTTCTGTATAAAAAGTGCACACCCCTTATATAGCAAGGCATAGTTACTTCCCAGATTCATAGTTCTTTAGTGCAGCCCCTAAAAATAAAGCCTCATATTGTTTTCAGGTTTCTTATTTAGCTTTGAAAAAGTTCTCCCCATAATGTAATAACACTTTCTGATGGAGTCAGTGTGAAAATGTGTAGTTTAAAAAGACACACACACAAAGGTTACTTATTGTTCCATTCTCAAAGTAGTATTTTACAAAAAGCATAACTCCAAATACAAGGTAAATGCTTCCATCTCCAGTCAAAGAGCTAACAACTGTAAAATGAACTCAGGATGGATTACTTCTCACAAAAACCAGGGCTTGGGCAAGACGGTATAAAAATTATTACATCTTTGAAATATTGAACGAAAATAATTCCAGTAAAGTTTCTGTAACTAAATCTATTTTCGTTTAAGCATATATTTTGTGCTTCTCTTTCTCCTCAGGGCTCTTCAGCAAAGTTATTTCTATAATCAAGCCTTTAAAAAGAAATAGAAAATGTAACCTAGAATCTCTCTTTTAATGAATTTTTCTTTCTCTCCACAATTTAAATTTCTTAGAAAAATGTTTTTCAATTATATTTTAATCTATTATATTAATAAACAGAATTGTACCTTTAGGATCAGCTTATGGCACAATTAGAACTATTAGTAAAAATTGACTTAAAAAAAACTCATTTGTGATGGTGAGTTTATACCTAAAAATACAGAGAAAGAAAAAAGAGAAAAAGAATATCAGGCAAAAAAAGGTAAGCTGAAGGAATGATAGACATATAGCTATGAGAAGGTAGATAGTAAGAATCTTTTCAGCTCTATTTAAATTATGTAGTCAAATTTTCAGAAAAGACGTAATTTTATTAGTCATCATCTGCTTAGTAACATGTTTGTTCTTACAAGTACTCACCCT
>PVKZ01004652.1:0-74830 GCA_004027375.1 Macroglossus sobrinus | reverse complement strand
GAAGTGTTCTAATGTGTAATAACCCCTTTTTCTGCAGGTCTTTATTAACCCCTCCCACATAGTAGGTGGATGCTCACAGCTGTTAAGTGCTCACCTGTGTCGCTGCGTACTCCATCGGGACTCTTCTCAGGTGTCTACTATTTAAGGCCACCACAGCCTAATAAAAAGGAAACTGTAAAGAAAATCCAATCACCACTGTGGATCTGAAGCCACGTCCTTCCATGATGTAGTTTTGTATGTTGCTGTATGTGTACTTTATTAATGAATGAGGTTGTTATTTTGGTATTAAACATTCCCACCGACTTAACAGCCTAGTAGCCTTGTTACTTACAATGACACCCTCAAGTGAATGTATATCTGAAAATAATCAAGCACACAGTAATGTGGATTGCACCCAAGGGAGCCACCTTGCTCCATGAAATTCTCTCCAGGAGACAGCACATCTCTGCTGTCTGAGCTACAGATCACTCTCCTCTTTCCTGAACCCTCAGCTCCCGAGTCTCAGAGCCGACACGTGTACTCACCATAGCATCAAAGTCCTGCGATTAGTCTAACTTAGGATACCAGAAAGCAAAACCACTGAACCAAGCCCTGATAGTTGCTTCCGGTGACAAGAGAGAGATTTCAACTCTGAATAAATGACTAAGTGTCCTCATTCTATAGCAACAGCTTACTGGAAGCACCGTACACAGGCTTGATACGTCGACCCCGATTACTGACATCTGTGTCTGTCTCGAAAGCATGTCCCTGACGTGTGATGTTACCTTGGTTCCGATGCGGTGTCCATGGCTCGCGCAGCAGCCCCGGGATCGGTACCCGTTAACAGTGTCTTCCTGGTGTTGGCTGTGTGCAGACTCTCAGACTTCGTCGATGCTACCAGTTACCCCAGCTGTCACACACGGTCGTCAAACAGCCACACTCCGATTCAGCTCATTAGCTTCTTCGGAAGCGTATTCATACTAGGCCAACCTCACAACCACCTCTCACTGATCCCGTCAACGCCCCTTAACAACGCGACTTCTTCCATTAACGCTGATTGCCAACAAGCTTCGCCTCACCAGACTCCCTCACTGTCAAGAACTACACATCACCACATTAATTATTACAGATGTCCTATTTGTAACATTTACTGCCGCGGACAAGACCCATTTTACTTTACATCCTAATCATTAGCACCCGCTGAGGAGGTCAACATAAAGACAATGCAGGAAGTCACTTCCTCCACAGACTTTTATCTAAAGCCTTCTAGGCGCCTCTGACGTTGTACTAGCCCAGTATCCAACCCCCGCCTGCCTCTCCACCTAAGACTTTTCTAGGACTCCCACGTATAATAACATTTATCACACGCACCCGTCTATGGCCTCCGTGTGTGACCACCAAAACCACACGTGCAGACCCCTGTCACTGGTTCCAGAGTGCCTGCCAGTGTCACAGTAAAAACGGGGCTGCGGTCCACGAGGCATCACAGATGCGCGCGACCCTCAGAAACTTCTCGGCACACCCTTCCTGATAGCATCCTGATGACACAACCAGTTCCATCGTCTGCAGCCGACGGACGTCAGCTCACTCACACACGGTCCTCCGCCAGTTGTGCGGCAGCTTCCATGTATCCCCAGGGCTCAGACGTCCCTGGCTGCTGAGGACCCACTGCCCTGACCGCCGCACACACACACTCAGCTGGGCACATCGCCACGGCCACAGTGGCCGCAAACAGTATCACACTACCTTTGCCCGTGAAGATTTAGTTAGTGGAGGAGTTATCTATGCTTGCAGCATTTCTGTCACCCGTACGGGAGGTAGTACTCTCGCCTACCACCCTGCACTCCCTTTTCATGTTGTCACACGACAAGGACGCCACATGCACCTAACATCATCACAGCACCCTCCGCACGAGAAAACCACTGAGACCCAGACACTTCCTCCCACTCCTGCTCCTGACCCTACCCTCCCACCCCAGAGTCCTTTTGGGAGCTTTGTGATGTTAATACTGTTAAGTGGAAACACTAAATTGTGGGTCTCATAATAGAGACTAAAAATTCTCACTTTCCAAAAAGTATGCAAGAACTGCTGACTCATGCCTCCATGTATCCATAGAGAACGATATGAGTCTTCCAAACTTTTAAAGGATGGGAGTTACCCATTGGACTTAAAAACTAACACTGGGTGTAACTCCAAATAAAAGTAATAAATCTCTTTGTTTGCTCAGTAATAATTGCTCTGCTTATCTTACCAACCAGCTCTACTATCTAAAAAAGCAAGAGGCACCGACATTATGAAAAAAAAAAGAAAAAGAAAAAAGCCACAATTGCACATGCCTTTGCCACTAGCCTAATCCGTACGACAGTCATTCATTCGGGCCGAGAAATAGTCATCTTGAATTGACACAGTAATTATTCAGACTCTAAAAAGAACCCTAGGTTCATGTGTTAGCGCCTCAGTCAGTACTACGCGTTAGCAGCCCTACTCATCACATGACCGATCGCAGAATCCCTAACACATGCACACTCAAAACGTAATAACTGATTTTTAAGGACCTCCCTAGATTTTTCATTGTGACATTAATCGACATTTATCGCAGCAGGAACTATAGCCTCTGTGCTAATGGGAAGATAACATGGCTGAACAGACATAAATGCCCAGCAATCTTACATAGCTGCACTGGGATATTGGATTTATCATGTCAACGGCATAATGTTGATTCAACTTTAAACTTATGACATCTTTTTACACAACTAACAATACCAGTCTCTTGTGAACTGGACTCCTCCTAGCTGCAACCGAAAAATTCACCCCACTGGGACTTCGACCGGGACCCCCCTCAGCCGCAGAAGGCCCGCACCCACCTCGGCCCTCCTGCAGCACGGTAGTCGTGGTGGGCATCTTCCTACGAATCCAGTTTTGGCCATATGAAGAGATAGTAAGCTTATCTGAACAATAACCCCACACACAGGGGCCATCCACAGGCTATTCACCTCAGTCTGCACAGCATTAAAAAAAATCAGTCGCCTTTTCTACATCAAGCAAGTTAGCTATGTCAGTAACCGTTGTCACTGACCAGCCATGCTGAGGGGTTCCTCTGCATGTTACACGTGCCCTGTCGTTACGTTCCTGCTGTCATTCGTAGCCTGAACGGTGACCAAGAGATCCAAAAGACAGGTGGCCTATCAAAGCATTCCTTGTCACCATGACCGCACTTAACCACTGACGAGTCTACGCCCAGGACGACAAAACTCCTGCCACGACCATGTCAACACTGCACCCTGTCCGTGCACTGGCTGCCGCGCCCTAGGGCCTGTCTGCTGCTCTGCCAGAACCGGTGCCTTCCTGCTCTAAATTCCCGAAAACAGCCCTTCCCCGACACGCCATCCGACACCTCTTACCTGCAAGTATCTGCTGGTTTCTTTCCAACATCACAACAACGACTATTCCACAGACAACCGCGCCTCATCATGTGAAACTAACGGCCCTGCCTGTAACTGTACTATTTTTTGTCCTGGCATGTGAACCACATTTTATAACAAAAGCTAAAATTTAAATGCCCTTCTAGCCTGTCTGGATCCTCTAACCTCAGATTCTTTCCAGCTATTCCACACTGCCTCCTGCCGGGCAGGCACACAGCAGCGGGACCGGAGTCAGCATCCCCATTACTAGAAAGTGGTTTGCCAAAGTCTCCCGATTTCAAATAAAATCTTATACACTGGTGTCCAACCCCAAAGGCCCACCTACATGGAACTTCTGCTCTGTTCTCGTTACGTTAACCCTGACCTTAATCATATTTAGTTTCCACGAGTCACCTCTACACACCACCAGCAATAGCCCCGGACCAAGCGTGACGAGATAAAGCTGCGAGGCCCACAGGCTCCTCACTGAGATGCCCTAGAGCCCCAGTGTCACAAACAGCGCCATCTCCCAACCCCTGCCTTAAATGCTACTTCTACCAACCTGTGTAACGCTAGCATAACTTTTATAATTAAACGCTGTGCAGTAGCCGTAGCAGTGATAAACCGAAGATGGCCGGCATCCCCCCGAAACAAATCAGAAGCACCCTTGAGCTAGAAAACGCCATCGAAATTCATCACGACTCCACAACTGACCTCGCCATCTCCGAGCAACCCAAGTCCCCATACGGTGCTGAGGGTTTGGATGAAAACCCTACAAAACCACAACGACACTACGAAATGCATGTCATCATCACTCTTACATGGCATCTGTCCACGACCAATGTCATGAAAAGTCATTGTTCTTGGTCGACTACATCAAAGTTGGCACGTGACCCACCAGCTCCATCACATCTCGTGATGAAACCTCAGATCTTTTGGGGGTCTGGCTAGCCCTATAGATCTGAACACAACTTTCCCTAGCGATACACCACTCACCAGAGGCTCCTACTCTTCCTCTTCTGTCACTCACATCTGCCAGGACAAAAATTACCACATTTCCATGCCAACAGAGCATCCACATTCCTTATTTGCCTCTTGCTGTGTGTGGGACGAGCTGTGTTACAGAAGACATGTTTACAGAATCCGGACACGTCAGAATCATCTGTCTGCTGTGACAGCAATGGCACCTGTGAGTTACACACGAGCACGAGGTCGGGCGTCCTCCTGGGACGGGCAGTCGTCACTGAGCTGCCCCCGGCGAGCCCCTCTCAGACGCCGCCATGTGGGGTGCATCAGAGGAGGACTTCCCGCCGGCAGAGCCACGCTCGCCGATTCCGTGCCTCCCGCACTACGCTCCTTCTCGCCATCTCAGCTCTGGGCCGTGGCATCTACCGTTCCCGTGGGACACGTGACCCAACAGGAGGCGCACAGGGCACAGCCCACACGTCACGGCCGCGCGGTCCTTGCTGTCTGCCTGTGCAGTCCTGCCATCCATCCCGAACAGACTAGGCCCGGCTGTGCTATAACTCGCGGCTCAGGACAGAGCCGCAGCCTCGAATGATGAACGTGTGAGCATCGGGGCGCTGTTCACCGGCATCACACAGCCGCACGAGCCAGTTCGCTCTGCGGTCACCGGATGTCACGCGCACATGTGCTGGCCCGCACCACTCACTGGCCTAACAGCGCCCCCACACTTCACAGCGGCGCTTAACGCCGTGCACGGCCACACGCCCACGGGAGCCGGCACTGATGAGAATGAAGCTCTAAACAAAAGCACCGCGGTCGTGTGACTGAAGTTAACAGACTACAACCGAAGCGTGATGAAGGATTTTCAGTAATTCAGTTCAGTTCTTACTAGACCGTAGACAGCTACAGCTGAAACGGAAATAAAACACGACAGTAACTTTAGAGACCCTGACCACCCGACAGCTGAGACCCAGACTGGGATTAGATACTCGCTGTGCTCAGCCCTAAACCCAAACACTTTCTGTGACAAAACCATTCACCAGAGCGCTGCTAGCAATCGCCTGAAACTCAGGCTGGGTGTCTCTCTAGAGGAGCCTGTGCGACGAGCCCTGATAACCCTCACCGTCCCTGGCTCACACGGCCCACGTACCCGCCATCCGCAGCAAACGCTCAGAAGGAACGACAGCACACACACGCGTGAAGTGGAAAAACTTCGGGTTTGGGGTGGAAAGAAATGGGCTACATACGTTTTTTACTTCGATTATTATTTCTTACACAAAGTCCTTGTGAAACCAAAAACTAAAGGGTTTAGAAGTAAATTGTCGAGAGCTTAACCGAATCACGCTTGACCCATCCCCATCACCCTCCTTGGACACCAAAAAGATATGTTTGAACGAAAACATGCACACATACACACGTGTGGGTGTGCTCGCCTGTCTTCCGCCGTGCTCTGTGAACCTGTGCTCACACCACCTGTCCACACCCGTGTGCGGTGCTGCTGGGATTATGTTTCACGTTCACGTGGCTGCAGGCTCCTGCAAGGTGTAATGTCAGCTTTTCTGTCATGATGTTTTTTTAAGACGGCTTTGATATATGCATTCTTACAGAAGTATTAAAACGTGGCATTTGCCCCTAATTAAAAAAAAAATTGTTTTCTATTAAAAAAGGACGATATGACCAGAGACCTCACTTAAATCATTAAGCTTAACACGAGGAGGCTGAGTCGTAACGCGGGGGGTCGGGGTCAGCGGTGGGCGGGACCCCACGCGAGACTGGGCAGCTGCTCACCGGGGCTGCTGCACGTCACCCTCCAGCCCCCCGCCAAGTGCGAGCCTCGCCTTCTCACAGCGGACGGCTACCGTTTTGACACTGTCTCGCTTCCTGTTTACACCACAGGAAGCCAGAGAGCTGCTGCCACCGCTGCCACCGCAGGAAGTCACAGCAGGGAGAGTCTCCCATGCCGGTGCCTGCTGCCCGGGACCTGCTGCCAGCCTGCAGACACCGTGCCCCTCGGAGGCTGAGCCTAAGCCGCGGACTGGAGGCAGCCCAGGTAGGGTGGTTTCACTCTTCCAGAGGAAGGGCCTTCTGCGAAGACGAGAAGATGTGAGTGGCCCAGGGTCACAGCTCTGCCCGACACAATGGCGGAACTGGGGCTGGTGCGGGACAGCGGGGTTCTGCCTAGGGCGGGGTGCTCCCGTCTGCAGAGGTGATGCTGAGGTGGGGGTGCAGGCCAGCCACGTCGTCAGCAGAAGAGAGCCCTCGGGGGGGAGGTCCAGAGAGACGGGCGTCGTACCACGGGAGCGGCTGCAGCGAGGGTGACAGCAGGTGGCACGGGGCAGTTTCCGCGTCTGAGACGGCAGGGCGGGGAGCAGGGTCAGTGCTGGCACCTGCGTGAGGGAGGAAGGTGGCCCTGGTTATCAGACTTAGAGCGTTGGTGGGAACAGGACGGGAGTTTGGCCTTCATTCCCAGGCAGGGGGAGGGACAAGAATGACCATGATCGTGACCATGACACAGGGGTGTCACGCTGGCTGCTGCAGGCATAACGATGCTCACTGACTGCTCCGTGTTGGCGCCCTCAGGTCTGAGTGCCGCACAGCAGACGGCCTTCCGCCTGAGAACCCTCCCCGCCCCCAGACGCCAGCTGCTGTGAGGCTCCCTCCCCCTCGCTGCACCTTAGCTCGGGCGATGGCACCTGGGTAGCTGCTCACCCAAGCAGGGGGCTGTCCCCTCTGCCACCGTCCTCTAGAACCCCTCGCCTCTGAGAAGAGGACCAAGGTGGAGGTTCTCGCCAGGCGCCACGCACAGCTCTGGCCTCCGTTTCTCCCGCAGTGGCTCCCACGTCCCCAGCGAGACACCCAGTGCTCTCCAGGCAGGCGCGGGTGGACCACGGCCTTGACAGCACCGCTGAAGACCCCTGGGTCAGGATTTCTGACTGCATCAAGAACCTCTTCAGCCCCGTCATGAGTGAGAACCACAGCCACATGCCACTCCAGTCCCCCAGCAGCCTCGTTCGAGAGGACGGGGCGCAGGACCACCGGGACGGGAGCCCCACGGAGCTGGACGCCCCCAGCAATGCTCCCAAAGCGTGCGGGGCGGCGGACGGCAGCACCGTGAAGAAGGGGCCGCCTGTGGCCCCGAAGCCAGCCTGGTTCCGCCAGAGCTTGAAGAGCCTGAGGCATCGCGGTCCAGACCCCAGGCCGCTGCCCGCCCCCAGGGAGCGCCCGGGGCCGCCCATGCGGGCCTCCGGCTCCATCAGGCAGAGGATCAGCAACTTTGAGACCTTTGGCTCCTTCCAGCTGTGTGACAAAGGCGCTCAGAGCCCAGGCCCGCAGCCCCCGGGGACCCTGGGGGCTACAGCCAAGCCTCCTGGGAAGCCGGACGGAGGGCGGGGTTCCGGGCCCTGCAGCCGAGAGGCCCTCACTGCTGAGCAGCCACCTTCTGGCTCCCATGAGGCCACAGAGGCCAGCGCCCCGCGTGTGCCAGGGACCCCTCCCCCAGGGCGGCTGCCCAGTCACACAGCCCTCGCCTCCGACCCTGACCCTGTCCTGCGGCCACTGCCCACAAGGACTGCGGCCCCTCAGGGCCCGGTGGTCAAAGTGCCCAGCCAGCGGGCGCGCAGCTTCCCCCTGACCAGGACCCTGTCCTGCGAGGCGCGGCCGCCGCCGGGGGACACCTGCAGGCTGTACTCCATCAGCAGCCGCGTGTCCTCCGCCGTCATGAAGTCCCTGCTGTGCCTCCCGTCCTCACCCTCCTGGGACCAGGCCCCCGGCAGCCCCCAGGAAGCGCCGTCTCCCGTGTCCTCATCTGCACCAGACCCAGCGGCTGACAGTTCCGCCGGAACCATGGCCTCTGACACTGGCTTCTCGCTCAAGTAGGTGCCGGTGGCCGCCTGTCTCAGCACACGACCTGACTGCTGGGGCCCCTTCCCGTACGGGGGCGGCAACCCTGTGACCGTAACCACAGTGTCACGCAATACACGAAGCAAAGCTGCAACCAGAACGAGCTGGCTCAAAAGACCACGGCAGGCCGGTTGCTAAGGGGGCGCCCTCTGTGGTCAGCAGGGACCCACACCTGGGGGGGGGGCATCAGCTGGGGACTCGGCCATCAGACACACTGTGGCCTGGGACTTCGAGTCCTGGGCCTCGGGCTTTAAAGCCACGACCAGACGGGCCGTGTGCCCTCCCGCCCGATAAGCTCGCTGCTGGCGGGGAGGGGCAGGGCGTGGGCATCTGCTGGCAGACCCCCCCGCTGGAGCCCTGGGCAGGGCAGGGGGGCGGGCAGGTCCCCCCGTCACTGCGCCTCACGCTGCGCTGGTGCTGTCCCCCTCCCCCCAAAGCCTTTCGGAGCTGAGGGAGTACACGGAGGGCCTCGGCGAGCCCCCGGGAGCCGACGACTGCGTGCCCCCTGCCACCGGCCAGTCGGTCATCTCCCTGCTGAGCTCCAAGGAGTTGCAGCAGCTCATTGAGGAAGTGAGGGTTCTGGATGAAGCAACGCTGAAGGTGGGTGTCTCTGACGGGCACTGTGGGACGAGGGCCTGGCTGCGCGCAGTGCGGTCACCTGCCTGGGCCGGAGCGCAGGCGCCCAGGCAGCTCAGGCTGGGGAAGGCAGACGGCAGGGCGGACGCCAGCCTGGGGTGGGTCCTGCATGGTGGGCAGCCGGGCACTGGACCATGAGGCCTTCGTGGGAAGGTGTCTTGCAGCTGCTGAAGCGCTTTCCGCCACTGGCTCAGCTTCTGAGTTGTGTCAGTGAGGAAGGCCAGACTTTCTCTGTCGGTCCTGCTGCTTCCCGACTGGCGGGCCGCCGGCCCGAGCACGTCTACAGACAGGTGCTGCTCTGTGGGCAGTGTGGGTCTGAGCTCCCGCCCGGGACTTCCCCTGCACCCCGAGAGGTGACGGGTTCCCGGGCCCCACATCAGTCATTCTGAAAGTGCCACTTCTCGTAGGCTTCCTGAGCGCGACCCACACTGCGTGGGGCAGAGCGAGGCCCTCGCTGCAGACCCCGCCCTCGAGGGCTGCCCTGGCCGCCTCCCTCCGTGACGGACAGGCGTCCCAGCTGTGTTCTCCAGGCTGATGCCCTGGGCATGGCTGTCCCCAGGGCTTTCTCCGACGGGATAACGGAAGCCAAGTGCTGGGTGACTCTGGAGCCCGCCTGTCGCGGGCAGTGTTCCTTGGGACCTGACACAGGCCTCAGGGTGAATAGGCAGCTCCTCGGGGAAGAGTGAGGTGATCCGGGCAGCTGGGGTTTGAGAGCGAGTCGGCCTGACGGCGAAACTTGTTCCCCTGCTCACACCACGGCACGACCACGTCTCTTATGACACGTGTCTTTCGCAGCAACTAGACAGCATCCACGTCACCGTCCTGCACAAGGAGGAGGGGGCCGGCCTCGGCTTCAGCTTGGCAGGCGGAGCGGATCTGGAGAACAAAGTCGTCACGGTGAGTGGCCCAGGGACGGGGCCCCAGGAGGGCGACCGCGCGCCAGGAAGGGTCTTGTGCTGGACCAGAGGGATGCAGGGCAGCCGGCCATTGAGGGGTGGTTGGCTGTCAGGGCACAGTAACCGTCATGTGACCCCCGATTCGGTCCACGTCACGATCCTTCGTGAACAGAGAAGGTCCCTGGGCACCCGAAATGACTTCACTGAAAACGATCAGAGTCCCTGTGGGCTTGAAGGGAAGTCACAGGCCTTGGCCTCCCCCTGGAGCTGGGGAATCAGCACGTCTCACGCTGCTGGCACTGGACGTTCAGACGAGAGGGACCAGTGACCGTGGTGGGGCCTGACGGAAGGCTGTGTGACCAGGATCGAAGGCCTGGCCGTGACGGCTAGCACAGCACTCCTGGACGGATGAGGACAGCTGTACGGCTGCCTCTGCCTACTTGGGGGGCAGGGGTGTCCACTGGGTCAGCTGGGAAGCTTCCTGGCCGGGCCGTTGAGAGACATGCAGGAGAGGACACTTGGGGACAGTGATGTAGAGCAGGACCGAGAAAGATAACAGCCAGTGGCTAGGACCGAGGTCACGGGGTCCGAGGCGCTCTGTTGAGAAGGACGCCGAGGGCCAGACTGTCATCATTGGCCTCTGCCCCGTGTCCAAGACACGGCTGTGTCGTCCTCGTCAGCTGGACTGTGGTTCAGGCCCTCTCCAGCGAGAATCCATCTGACGCAGCTGAATCCGGGGTCCCACAGGTTCACAGGGTGTTCCCCAGTGGCCTGGCCTCTCGGGAAGGGACTATTCAGAAGGGCAACGAGGTTCTGTCCATCAACGGCAAGTCTCTCAAAGGGGCCACCCACAACGATGCGCTGGCCATCCTCCGCCAAGCTCGGGACCCCAGGCAGGCCGTGATCGTCACGAGGAAGCCGACGCTGGAGGCCACGCCCGACCTCAGCTCCACCGCTGACTCTGCAAACTCTGCATCTGGGGCTGGTGACGTCTCCGCAGAACCCAGTAAGTTCTCCCAGTGTGGTGGGGCCCGCGGGCCATGCCGCCTTGGACCACAGTCCTGCTGGGGCTGCACCGTTATTTGTGGCCCCAGGGACACGCAGCCTGCCACGCGCACGGCCCAGGAGCACGTCTGTGCTCAGACGTCCATGCGCCCGGCAGGCAGTGTCGCCTGGCTCGACTGATGCCAAGGGGCGTCCAAGCTTGGAGAGTGTTCCTGATAAAATCCTTGTCCGTTCTCAGCAGCGGAGGCCACAGTCTGCACGGTGACACTGGACAAGACCTCCGCAGGGCTGGGCTTCAGCCTGGAAGGCGGGAAGGGCTCGCTGCACGGGGACAAGCCGCTCACCATTAACCGGATTTTCAGAGGTGCGCTGTGCATCTGCCTGTTTCCACCCGGTTGCGAGCAGGAGGTAACTCGCCTTGTTCCTTTGTCACCTCTCTTCCTCTCCTTCATGCCAGGGGCAGCGTCAGAACAGAGCGACACAGTGAGGCCAGGAGATGAGATCGTACAGTTGGCCGGCACTGCCGTGCAGGGCCTCACGCGGTTCGAAGCCTGGAGCGTCATCAAGGCGCTGCCTGACGGGCCCGTCACGCTTCTCATCAGGAGGAAAGGCCTGCAGTCCAAGGGGACCACGGTCTCTGGAACCCCACAGGCCGAGCACCAGCACTGATGCCACAGCCAGCGGCACGCCAGATCCTCAGGGTCACTGCTGACCCCTCTGAGGGGGGAGACCCTCTGGGACACCACCCGGCAAAGGGCTGTCCCAGAGGTAAGGGCAGCCACGGTGGGGTGGCTCATACAGACTACAGACGGCGCAGAGGGCTTAAGGTGCACACTGTGGTGCTTTAAATAAAGGGGACAGGCCCCAACCCGACATGCAGTCCGTGTGTGCTGTGCAGATTTTACAGGTGGCACAACAGTGTGACGAGCCGCCCCCAACAGCCACGTTGGGTTTCCTCAGGAACCTGCAACGTGGGTAGGGCTTGGAGGGGACAGCTCAGTCCTGCCCCACGTGGCATCAGCTAAAGCCACGCCAAGTCTGGGGACTGAGACCACACAAAGGGTCATTGCTCGCTCAGCAGGCGCTTGACGTTGGCCTAAACACTCACAGGCCCCTCCCCGTGGCCTGGGCTTCCTCACGACGTGGTGGCCGGGTGCCCAGGCCACGTGTCCCAAGAGCACAAGAGCCAGTGGGCCTGCGAGCCACGGGGGGTGGGTGGCCTCACCTCCACCGTGCGCTCGGTCGGAGAGAGCACAGGCCGGCCCAGGTAGAGGGCGATGTCACCGGGCTGGAGGGCACCGGTGCAAGGTGGTGCCCACAGAGGGAGCAGCGTGCGTGAGTGTGGGAGCGTGAAGCACACGCACACCTACCTCACCGCCTTCTGCAGGTTGGCGTACAGCCCAGCCATGCTGCGGGGGAAGAAGGCGTCCACCACGCTCTGCGGGAGGTAGCCACTCAGGTCCGTCTGGAAGAAGGTGACCACCTTGGTCTTCCTGGGCTCCCTGTGAAGCAACAGCGGGGTGGTTATGCTTGTGCAGGACAGGCTCTAGGGCCAAGCGTCTGGCCGCCCGTCAGTGGCCAGGCCAGGGCTCACGGCCGGACAGACGTCATGGCCCAGGGGTCCCCACTGGACCCGCCTGTTCTCAGGATAAAGATGCACTCCGTGCAGGCTCCGTGGCCGTGTGGCAGCGAGCAGGGGGCAGCTACTCTCCACTTCCAGCCCAGCAGGGCCGCCAGTTCCCTGCACCCCGCCTCCTGCTGCTTGCAGCGGGGAGGTCTCGCGCCGCTTGCTGGGTTCTGGGAAGACCCGGGCAGTGGTTCTCCGTGCAGTCTGGGCCTTCCTGGGGTCCCAACATCCCTCCAAGGGGTCTACAAGGTCAGAGCAGCTGTCACGGCAGCACTGAGATGCGGTGTGCCATTTTCACTCATTCCCGCAGCAGCTTGTGCGTGTCTCAGAGGCCACACGGTGCGAGACGTGACACGCTGAGTGTGGAAGCAGCCAGCAGCTTCTCTTACGCCTGATGCCAGAGAGGTTGCAACAACAGGAAATGATGCCACTCCTTGCATTATTTTCTTGTTTGAAAAGTTACAGTTATTTTTCATGAAAATATTTGTTCATATGCAATAAATCTGTTATTTAAAGATGCTTTATAAATTTCCCGGTTTCATTTTAAACAGAAAATACTGATGGATATAATCCATATGAACAAAAAACCCTCTGAAGCTATGAATAATATTTAAGAGTATTTTTTTTACACACGAATAATGACTATCAGAGAAAGAAATTAAGGAAACAACCCTATTTACAACTGCACCAAAAAGAATTAATTACGTAGGAATAAAGTTAACCAAGAAGGTAGAAGACCTGTGCTCGGAACACTGTAAGACATGAGGCGTTCCCCCAGGTACTGCCCAGGTACCCCCGAGCAGTCACAGGCAGCGGCCGACCTTGACCTACTCAGGAGCCCCCCCAAGGGGATATGAAACCAACACACTCGGAGGCCGGCGCTGGACCACAACAGAGCGCCACCCGACCAGCCCCATAAGTGGCACACCCAAAGGGATGAAGCAGAAGGTCGAATCAGCGAGCTGGAAGACAAGGTAGCAGAAAACACCCAAATGGTACAGCAAAAAGAAAACTGGGGGAAAAAAAAGTTTAAGGGGCTTCTGGGACAGCATGAAGTGTTACAATATCTGCATCAAGGAAGAACCTGAAGAAGAGAGAAAGCAAGGGAGTGAGACTCTATTTGAAGAAATAATGACAGAAAACTTCCCTAACCTGACAAAGGAACTAGACATACAAGCCCGGGAAGCACAGAGAGGCCAAACAAGATGAACCCAAACAGGCCCACGCCAAGACACATCATGATTAAAATGCCAAACGTTAAAGACAAAGAGAGAATCTTAGAAGCAGCGAGAGATATAGGCAGCTGGTTACTTACAAAGATAAGAATGTCTGCTGATTTTTCAACATAAACTTTGCAGGCCAGAAAGGACTGACAAATATTCAAAGTTATGAAAGACAAGAACCTACAACCAAGAATACACTACCCAGCAAGTCTATTGATTAAAATGCAAAGTGAGATAAAGAGCTTCACACACAGGAAAAAGCTTTTAAGGAATGCATCACCAAGGGGCCAGCATTACAAGAAATGTGAACGGGACTATGTAAAAAGAAGAAGGGGGACCAAACAACAGTAGTATGAATAAAATGGCATAACTATGTAGCTATCAGTAATCACTTTAAACGTAAGTGGATTAAATGCTCCGATCAAAAGGGGAGCCGAATGGATAAGAACACAAGATCCATGCATATACTGTCTACAAGAGATCCACTTCAGGTCAAATGACACACACAGACTGAAAGAAAAAGGATGAAAAAAGATACTTCATGCAAATGGAGATGACAAGAAACCCGGGGTAGCAATACTTATATCAGACAAAACAGAGTTTAAAACAAAAGCTATAACGAGACAAGGGCATTACACAGTGATAGGTCAAAACCTCAAGAGGATATAACCCTAGTAAACATATATGCACCCCACACAAGAGCACCTACAGACATAAAGCAATTATTGACCAACATAAAAGGAAAGATCAACAGTAATACACTCACAGTGGGGACTTTAACATCCCACTGACACCCATGGACAGATCTTCCAGTCAGAAAATCATTAAGGAAACAAGGAGCTTAAATGACACACTAGAGCAAATGGATTTAATAGATATTTTCTGAGCATTTCACCCCAAAGCAGCAAAATATACATTCTTACTAAGTGCACATGGTATATTTTCCAAGACAGACCAGAAGCTAGGTCACAGAACAAGTGTCAGTGCATTTAAGAAGACTGAAATCATATCAACCGTCTTCTCCCATCACAGGGGTATGAAACTAGAAGTCAACTGCAAGAAAAAATAAATGGAAAATACACAAACACGTGGAGGCTAAATAACATGCCACTAAACAATGCGTTGACAATGAGATCAAGTAGGAAATAAAAAGATACGTAGAGATAAATTAACTTTTTATAAAAACACAACAACTCAAAATCTACGGGATACAGATAAAGCAGTCTTACGGGGGAATTTTATGGCAACATAGACCTACCTCAAGAAACAAAAAAAAGCTCAAATAAACAACCAACTTAAACTTAAAAAAAAAAACTAGAAAAAGAACAGCAAAGTCCAAAGTGAGTAGAAGGAAGGAAATAATAAAGATCAGAGCAGAAATAAACGAAATAAAGTCTAGAAAAATAATAAAAAAGATTAATGAAACCAAGAGCCGATTCTTTGAAAGGATAAACAAAACTGATAAATCCTTAACTAGACTCATCAAGGAAAAAAGAGAGGACCCAAATAAATACAATCAGAAATGAAGGAGAACTACAGACGCCACAGAAATACAAAGGATCGTAACAAAATACTAAAAGCAATTATATGCCAACAAATTGGATAACCTGGAAGAAAGGGACACATTCCCAGAAACATACAATCTTCCAAGACTGAGTCAAGAAGAAACAGAAAATCTGAACTGACCAATTGCCACCAACAAAATCAAATCAGTAATAATAATTTAAAAAACTCCCCCCACGAACAGAAGTTCTGGACCAGATGGCTTCATAGGCGAATTTTACCAAACAATGAAGAATGAACACCTATTCTCAAACTACTCCAAAAATTAAAAGGGAAGGCTCCCTGTTTCCTTTTGTGAGGCCATCATTACCCTGATTCCAAAATCAAACGCATCACAAGCAGAGAAAACTATAAGCCGGTATCCCTTACGAACACTGATGCAAAAATCCTCAACAAAATATTAGCAAATCAAATTCAACAATACATTAAAAGTATCACATGCCACAATCAAGTTGGATTTATTCCTGGGATGCAAGGTTGGTAAAGTATCCGCAAACTTATTAACGTGACATACCACATTAACAAATAGAAAGATAAAAACCATATGACCATATAATAGATGCAGAAAAAGTGTTCGACAAAACCCAGCATCCATTTATGATAAAAACTCTCAGCGAAGTGGGAATAGAGGGGACGTACCTCAACATAACAGAGGCCGGATGTGACAGACCCGCAGCTAACGTCATACTCAATGGGGAAAGGCTAAACGCGTTTTCCTTCCGATCAAGGACAAGTATTCCTGCTTTCGGCACTTCTGTTCAGCATTGTACTGGAAGTCCTAGCTACAGCAATCACACAAGAAAGAGAGATAAAGGCATCTGAATCGGAAAGAAAGAAGTAAAACTGATTTGCAGATGACATGACATATACAAAGAACCCTAAAGATGACACAAAAACACTGTTAGAACTGGTCAATAAATTCAATGAAGTATCAGGACACAAAATTAATATCCAGAAGTCGGTTGCCTTTTTAGACACCAGTGATGAACTTGCAGAAAGAAAAATTAAGAAAACTCCATTTACAGCACTGGCCTCAGTCTCCCCGGCTCAGGTCGGCCACGAGGCCAGCCCCTGCCCGCAGGGCCTGCGATGCCTGTGTCCCCTGAGCATGGTGTCTGCACTGGGGCCTCGCGGCTCTGGCATGCCGTTCTGTGCAGGAGGCCGTCCTTACCCGGGCACGGGTTCGCAGAAGCAGCCGCAAGGGTGGTTAAAGCCTCTGACGTAGCCTGGCTTAGGCGGGCACAGGGCGTGCTCCACGTTGGAAGCTGGAAGACAGAGCAAGAGGTTGGCGACCCACTGCCAGTGACGCACCTTCCGGCCCCGACCACCCGGAGCCCGGGGAGTCAGCAGGGGCACCCTGCCACTGGCCAAGAGTCTTGCACCCCGACTGCCCCTTGTCACGCACGATAGGCCCCCCCGAGCTGCCGGAGCACGAGAGGAAACACCGCGAGAAGACAAGGCCTGGGGAACGAGGGGCTGGCCCTCAGCGGTCCCCACTGGTCCCCGGGAGGACTTGGGGGTGGGGGCTGTGGCTCTCAGGAGGCCACACGACACGGGGACTCGCCCCTCACGGGGACCCCCAGGAAGACGCCCCAGTGGGCTCAGGGACCACCGTGCCCGGGGCTCCGTGCGACCAGACCAGGACCCAGCCGTCCGGGCACCGCAAGCCGCGGCAGGGCCTGAGTGAGAGTGGGGCGCTCGGCCCGGACCCACAGGGGCCCCGCGGCGCCCGCCGCCACTCACCGTTGGAGCTGATGGTCCCGTCCTCGTACTTCCTCACCAGCACCACGTCCACGAAGTCTCTGGGAGAAATGAGCCTCATGGCGGCCGAGGGGGTGGCGGTTCTGGTCACACACAGCGTCTGTCAGGGCGGGGGTCGTCCACACTCACGGCGTGTTATTATTTCAAGCAATCACAGTCAGATCCCAATCCCGATTTTTAAAAACATGGAGTCTCATAGTTACAGAAAATATGTGACTATTAAAAATTTAGTTTCAATTAACATACATATCTGTGATGTAGAATGACGGTTTTCAAGAGTAAATGTTAGGATAAAATTCAGCAAGCTACACAGAATGAAAATTCTGAGGCAAACACCGACATATCTAAGGAAAGTTTGTTCCTGTGTTCTTAAAAATGGATGACGGTAAATAAACGTCGTTGTTTAGATAATTCTAAAAGAATGCTGTCATTGTTTTGTCCCAAATCGTCAGAAGTATCACATTAAAAGTGACACTTGGCAATCTGCGGTGTATAGTTTAGATGTCAACTAAATGTGTGGGGATGACGTGTCATTTCTCAAAAATCGTTGGAGACGTGTGAGCGACAAGTCTGAGGACGCCTGCCCTGAGGACTGAGGGTCCCGGGTGGCCTGGTTCGGGGCCCCAGACAGGTGCCCAGAGGACACCCGTCAGCGTCACCTACCAACCAACCCAGTGGCAAGTCAGCCAGGGAGGCGAGAAGGGCGTGCAGGTGAGCTCTCCGCGCCGTGGCAGGCTCGCGAGCGTGGCCACCAGCGGGGCGCGAGGGCAAGTGCGGGGCCTCTGAGGGGTCAGGTGGGCGGGACCCAGAGAGGAGCTGGGGTGCAGCCTGGGGGTCACTGGCAGGCGGGTAGCGGACGGCTCTCAGCCCCTGCTCTGCACTTAAGAAACTGGGGTGAAGCCGCGTCCTTTCCCTGGGGGTTTAGCCGACACTGAGCTGGTGGCACAGTGCACAAGCACGCAGCGAAGGACAGTTCTCGTCATTTTAATCGTGATTTCGGCAGCTCAAGTGTCCTCATGTCTAATTTCAGCTCAGGCCTTTCATTCTCTCTCCTGTCCCCAGTCACTGTATCAACACGAAGTCTAAACACGCAGGAAAAAAATGCAGCCACTTTCACCTTCGAGAAGAAAAGTCGACACGTGGTGGTCACTCTGCCTTACGCCTGCGTTACGCTTTAAAGGGCATTCACCCTCGTTTCCTCGACTTCAAGCACGATACACGTACGAGCGTAATTGTCTGCACACCGTCTTTACAAGTTTTTACTAGCTCTGGTAGCACCTATCGTATTACCTAAATTTTTATCTAAATGTGCTCATTTTGTAAAACTTACATGACAGAGGGTCCCACACAGGGTGCTCTGTATCTGCAGGCTGACGGAGCGCCCGCTGGCTGCACGTGGCTATCCAAACTCCCCATGGGTGACAAGTGACACGGAAGCAGCGGTCCCTTTCTGCAAACCAGGCAGCTTCCGAGTGCTCCCTTGCCGCAGGGGGCTGGCGGCCACCATGTTGGACGGTGATATGGGACACTGTCATTGCTGCCTAACTGATGTGTGTTTCACCCCCAGACGCTGCCCTCTGGCACAGGCCCAGGCCAGCGACACTCCTGACCCCTTGGTTGGCCTCTCAGTTATGACCTGGCCCCAGCAAGGAGCCACATTTCACACTAGAGCCACGGGTCAAAGCCAGGCACTGCTCCAGAATCTAGAGAGCTCACGTTCCCCGGCTCCCCACGCTGCCAGCCGCTGCTGTCCCCTCAGCTCTGCCTGAGGCGTCTGTCCTACCGAGTCACCCTGTGTGCCACCTGCACTGGGCCGAGGCCAGGCTTCGGTGTTGTGAGCAGCGGGCAGCCATTGCTGCGTGCCCGGGCTTCGTAAGTCCTCCCCTTGCCAGAAGGCGTCCCAGACCCTCTGCACAGGGGCAGGACCCTCTGCGCTGCCCACGGCTAACGGCGCTTGGACGGACTTACGTCAGTGAAGCTCTCGACAATCTCAAAACTGGTGACGTTCTCATCCCACTTCTCTCGAAGGCTCCCGGCCAGTGGCTTCACACAGTCCCACACGCTCCCCGGTGTCCCGTCCACGATGCCTTCTCCTCGGTACCTGGAGCACAGAAAGGGATTTGACCCTGAGATCTCATCGATCCAACATGTCTATCCTGGGGCCTTAGATGAGGACTAGGTGTCCCGTCTGTCACCACCTGCAGAGCAGCCTTACAGAGGGGACACAGCTGACCAGCCCGCCTCCCTGGGCCTGCACACATCGCTGGCAAGCTGTCACAAGAACACACTTTGCTGGAAATGATTTAGCTGAAAACAGAAGCTTTTCTGGAAGACTTGGTCCCAGGCTTCTGGGGCTCGCGGGAACCTTCTAGCTCCCTAAACCCACAGGGAGGTCAGGAGGGCGTGACACCTGACCAGGGCACTTACAGATTGCCGGGGAACTCCACAGATGGCCTCCAGGAAACAGAGACTCCACCCTGGCAAAGGGAAGAGAA
Organism: Macroglossus sobrinus; assembly: GCA_004027375.1. Classification (NCBI taxonomy): domain Eukaryota; kingdom Metazoa; phylum Chordata; class Mammalia; order Chiroptera; family Pteropodidae; genus Macroglossus; species Macroglossus sobrinus. The sequence goes on along the minus strand of PVKZ01004652.1, from coordinate 55,378 downwards.
TTGCAGTTCAGAGCAGGAGGGGCTCTGGGGCGAGCTGGGGGACCCCCTGCTCTGGCGGACCCCCTGCTCTGCGGACCCCCTGCTCTGCAGACCCCCTGCTCCGCGGAAGAGGACGGGAGCCCCAGGAGGCGTGGCTCCCCATGGGAAAGTGGCAGAGCAGGGCTGGCCCTGCACCGGGCCGCCCAGGGAACACACTGAAGGGAGGGTCTTAGCCGGCTGGCCCCAGGGGCCCTGGGTGGCGCCACCACTTTACTTCCCTGAGCAACTGAGTCCCACTTGTTAAGAATCAGAAGTGACAGGAAAGACAACTGTCCCATGCGTCCTGGGAACACAGGGATGGCTCCCGCTCCGAGAACGGTTCCAGCCCCAACCACCATTTATTTGCCAGTCAGGTGACCGGGACAAACCACTGCAGGAACTGGACAGAGGCTTATCTCCCCATTGTAAGCACAACGACCGATATTTTTTAAGGAAACAACCCCCACGACTCGTCCCCGCATCCCAGCGCCAGGGGGCTGCAGTGAGCGAGCGAAAGGGCAGAGGAGGAGCCTGGGGACCCCTCCCGCCCAGCCCCCACTCACGCCCTGCCGGCAGGTCCTCCAGCCCGACTCGTCTCGCCTGTACCGCAGCACCTTCTCAGCCACCGCCTCGCCCATCTGCAACGCCAGCGCCGCGTCCATGGCAGGGTGGCAGGGGGACTGGGGGGACAGAGGCTGGGAGCCCGAGCTCAGCGCTGACCCCGCCCCCAGCCCGGATTGGGCTGGCCCTGGCAGACCCGCCCCTCTCAGAGACTGGCAGGGCAGGGACGCGGAACCGGCTGGGCAGGACACAGGGCCCTGCAAAGCCCTGCACTGAGCTCTGCCGGGTCGGCCTCGCCCTGCAGGCTCTGGGCCCTCAGACCACGGGGTGGAGAGCCAAGCGGGCCGGGCCAGGTCACATAGTGAGTATTCCTAGGAGCCAATAATAGAAGACCGGTAAGTCACGCACGCGTTAAAAAATGTAAGCATGCCAGAAGTATCATAAAAAGCCGGATAACCAAGAGAAAAATTGGAGGATATTTTAACTAAAAATAAGTTCTCGTAATGCATGAAGTGCTCTGACAAATCATGAAGCCATTTCCAAACAACACAAAAGACAGAAAGACTGCATCGGACACGAACAGATACTTTCAGAAAAGTTAACGAACACGGCTAACGCATCACGATCCATGCGGTTTGGGAACCACGAACCAAAGCAAGGGGCACTTTCCACACTTCGTCTGATCGAAAGGGGTTCATTATTCTCTGAGTGCATGAAAATAGTTGCTTTTACATGCTGTGGGTGAGAGTGTAAATTCACGTAACCTTTTGGGAGCAAAAAGACCATCAAGGACTAACTTACTCGTTTTTCTGACGCAGCAATCCTGCACAGAGATCTTGCACCTGGAAACAAGCTCGTTGTCAATACAGCGAGCGAAGGGACAGGACATTCATTCTGCGGAAGAGTGTGGAGCCAGGAGAACAACGGGGCCCAGTGAGGGCAGGCTGAGCAGGCAGGAAATGCTCGGCAGAGCCCGGCACGGCCTCGAACATGAGGTGAGACGAGGAGACTATTGTAATCAACAGTAACTTACTCTCTAGGAAGGAACTAAATGGGATTTAAACCTTAACTTTAAAAAAATAACTTGGCGTTTTTAAATCAGTAAGTCCATGAAATGCCTGTGTGCACCGACGAGGAACAACACACATGCACAGTCCACAAACATAAACCGAGAGAGAACAGGACTGCAGATAAGGGAGTCAGTGCTCAAAGCAGACTGCCCGGGTTCGAATCCCCGCACCACCACTTACTGGCTGTGACCCTGATAAGTAACGGACCCCTGAGGAAAACACGGCTCACAGACAAGGCTGGCGAGTGGGTCAGAGGGTTTAATAAGCGGACAGCAGTCAGGACGGTACGCGCATACAGTGATGGTGCACGGACACACACCTCGTCAGACGGGCTTCGTGGTGTCTACACAGCTCGAGGAGTGAACCAGAGACGGGCTGACGCTGACATCTGCGTATGTTTGGAAGAACCAGGGACTTTCCCTTTCCATCTTGTATCGTCACAGACTGTTTAATAATTTTAACTAGTAACACGGCAGCCTCTAAGTTAAAAGTCTAGAAAAGGTCACTGCATGACGTTTCGGCGCAGCAGCAGCTCGAGCGCGTGTCGGGAGGGGGCCCGGCAGGGTTTGGCGTGGGCGCAAAGCGGAGGGGAAGGCGTCCTGCTGAAGGAAGGGACCCGTGTGAGGCATCCATCACCTGGAGAGCTCCGTGCCTATCGAAAGGGAGCATGAGTCTGCAGTCCTCGTAGCACTCGGGGTCTCCGCCAGAGAAGGAGAAGCCCTGGTCACCCGAGCTACGTGCAGAAGCCAACTGTTTACCCCTGAGGCCAGTGACAAACCGGCTGTGGGGGACGGGGAGGCCAGGGCCGCCGTGGGCAGGCCTCCCGTGGGCGGGCCGGACGGGCAGGAAGCAGCAGGCAGAGGGCGGCGGGCACGGCCCAAGCGGCCTCGCGGGGACCGCGGGGCTGAGAGGAGGGGTCCCTGCCGTTTGTCTCCGATGGATGATGTGGATCAGAGCCTCTCCCACGAGGTCTGGCGCAGACCTCACTGAAGTCCCGGGTGAGTTTTCGATAGGTGTGCGTGGGAGAGTGGCCCAGGTGGCCAAGCGCTCGGGCCTGGGGTGCCCGCGTGTTTCCTAACTTAGCGCGGGCCGGTGCCAGGCGGGTCTGCAAGCATGTGTTTGTTTACTGCTCACTTAGCAACAGCTCCCGTAACCCAGCACTTGCTACTTGCCAGTCACCCTAAGCACTCAACCTGCACGCGTCACCCACCCTCCCACCCACAGAGCTCTGCGAGGCAGAAACTGCGCTGCCACTGCACGGGTTAGCACCCCCGGCCCGCACCTGGTGTCCACGGCCAGACAGCGAGCGGACGGCGAGCTGCCGCACACACCCAGCGTCCATGTCTGCGGGCCAGGTGTTCACCCATGTGCTCTCCTGCCTCCTACTTCCTCTTACCAGGCACTGGGCGAAGAGAAAGAGCAAAAAACCGAAACAGTGGACAAACCCGAAAAAGGGAGGAAATGCACACACAGAGGAGCTGGAAGGCAGGAAGCCCCCGGACCGAGAGGGGTTGCTCCTGGAGAGACACAGGAAACTGCTCTAACTTGGCTGCCCTTCAGATTCAGAAACACGAGCCGTGACCGCGGGTGACACTTCAGGTCCCTAAGGCGTTCACCAGACTGGTCTCATCAGGAGGGCTGGTTCCCTCTCTAGCTGAACGGGGACACCTGTGACGGTCTCTGAGACCCACGAGGACTGTCCTTTGTCCCATAAGTAGTCTTCAGAGAGGTTTTTAACGACAGCCTGGCCCACGTCCCCAGCGACGGGGGGACTGAGGCGGACGTGAGCCGTCTCTCCCCGCCACCTGCCACGGGCTCGACGCAACAAGGGCGTGACGAAACCAGGGACGCAAAGGCACAGAGCGCACAGGGGGCCAGGGGTGTGGCTTTCCGTCACTGCGGCTCTGACAAGGGCCGACGGGGGACGAGAAACGCGCCACGGCACCGGACAGGTAGTCAGCTGACGGAGGACACGCGCAGCCCGGCCGCCAGGACAGCGCCAGTGTCCGCCTGCGGGACGCCAGGGGACACCAGAGCCGGCAGCTAGACGTCCGAACAAACCAGCTCATCCAGATCCACGGACAGCTGCGGCCCCCACAGGCCCCCAGACCGCGGGAAGCTGTCCGGGCCGTGGCGGACCCCGAGGTGGGGGGCGGCGCTGTCGTGCGGGTCACTGCTGGACGCTGCCGACGTGGAGCCGGACTCCGGGGAGGCGGGCCCGGGCCCGGGCTGGACTCGGGCCGGCCGTGGGGGCCGGGAGGCTGGCTGCCTCGGCACGTACGTCGGTCTGTCAAGATGACCCTTGAACCCCTGCTTCTGAGACTGGTGGGGGCCTCGTCCCCGGCGCTCTGCGCCACCGGCACAGGAAGGAGCCCCGTGCGGGGGAGCCGGGGAGCCTGGGTGCCAGGGCCCAGGGACCCCTGGGGCTCTCAGTGCCTCCTCCCCCCTGGGCTGTGGCCAGCGAGCCGGCCGCGGAGCCCGGGGGTGCAGCACCACACCCCCTGGGGCATCCGTCTCCACACGCCCTGCTGGCCAGACGGGGGGACGGGGTCTCCGGGGAGAGCGGCATTCGCTAACGACGTAGTATCTGTGGGCGGGGGGCCCACCACCCCGTGGCGCCGAGGCCCCCCGCACGTGGAGAGTGGGGCTGACCCGCTGCGCGTCTCTCCGGAAACGAGGCTCCGAGTGAGCACGTTCGACGCACTCTCCGCACGGCACAGGGGTGCAGGGTCTGGTCTGGTGGCAGCCACGTCTGCCTGCGCAGGGACCTCGGGGCCACCTGCAAGACAGAGGCCGCCAGGCCCCGCGGCCTCAGCAGGGTCGAGCCCCAGGCCCTCCGAGCACCGTGAGCAGGGCGCCAGGGCCGTGGGGTGTCGGGGGCCACGCGCACGGGCACCTGGGGACGGAGCCCCCGCGTGCCCCTACGGACAGGCACCACCCAGGGCGGGCAGGGGGGGTGCCCGCCGCTCCAGGAGCACTGCTCCTCACCGTCTCCACACACAGCTGTCCCCAAGGCCCACGGGGACTCAGGGACCCCTTCGTCCTCATCTAGACAGACGCCTCAGAGACACAAGGCGATGCCTCGTACTGCAAGATTCAAGTTCTCTGCTAACTTATTGTCTTCGAAAACAATAAAACCAACCCCCCAAAAGACAACACCCCTGCATCTGATCTACTGCCTTCACTGCTGCACTCGGATCAACGGCTCGTCTCCACGTGAGCCCGGGCCAGCGCCCCGCAGTGCGTGTGGACACAGACGACCAGCCCACCCGACACGACTCGCCCGCGCCGACAGCCCGGCCAGCCCGCGGTCAGGCTCACCTGCCGATGGCCCGCTCCGGCCCGGGCTGGGGGACGCCAGGAAGGGGCGGGCTGGCGCTGCCGGGCCCCGGCCGCAGGCTTGGGCGCGTGGGCTGGGTGACGCTGCCGCTCCTGCGGCTCGGCGAGTCGAAGCTGGCCACGTGGCCGTTGTGCTGGGGCGTCGCCGACCGGGCCGAGGACCGCCGGCTGCTGAGCTCGCTGTCCTTCGGCGGCCGCCTGGTGCTTCCCTCTCGGGTTTGGATTCGTGCTGCAGGAAGAGGGAGGGACGTGAGGTGACCTCAGGGGGGGGTGGCACATGCAGGGCCGTGGCCTCCCGCTTGCAGGCCATGCCAGACCTCTGCTCTGACACGCTCACTCTTTTGGGGGGGGAGTCCCCGCTGAGCCTCGGCGGGAGGTGTTTGCCCCCGTGCAGCCGGGCAGGTGGACGCGAGGGTGCGTGCCCTGGCTTTGTGCTTCTCCCTGGAGAACCTGTCTTGGTGGCCGGGCCCGTCTGTCCTGCAGGAGCGTGACAGAGAGCACTCAGCTCTCGGGGGCGGGGCCCCGCGGGAGGCCGGGGAGGGGCCTTGCAAGGAAGGTGGGCCACGGAGACGCTCATGGGGTTCCCCTGACTTTTGTGCTGCTTTTTCTTTCCTACTTCAAAATCTTGATTTTAGACACATTTTAGGGCTTAGTAACAGGCCTAGAGATGACGTAAAAATTGTAGACTTACACCAACATTTACATCCCTAGGTTTCACTTAACTGTTCCTGGTTAACAGAGGAAACCAGAGTTCACGGTGAGCTTTTACAGCAGCGAACCCCTAAAGTGCTGTTTCTAACGCCCACCGACCATAGCACCCGTGTTTCTCCTCACGCTTACCTTCCACCATTTGGGCGACCTTTCTCTTGTCCTCAGATCGCGCCTGAAATGCGAATGACAACAATTACGTGTCTGTCGGGACTTGGCAGGAAGCGGTCACAGATACTGCCCTGGGGAGGGGACACGCCATCACACCCCCGGGGCCACGGCGGGGCCAGCTCTGCTCCCCGGGAGCAGCGAGCTCTGCACCCCGCCCGCCACGCGGACGGGCAAACGCGGACACCCGAGAGCTGGAGCTTCGTCCCCACAGTTTCTCTTCTGGGACAGCGGTTGGCCAGACCGCGTTTCGAGTCTGAGATAACGGCTGGTTTGCCTGACTACCTACTGATGCGCTGGTGCTGCTTTACCTGAACCGAGGTTCATGGGAGTTTGGTTTTTTAATGGAATGAGGTGGAAGTCTTTTTGAACAAGGTGTCGGGACTGGGGGCCAGCAAGGGCTCAAATTTAAGGCGGCACTTGCTCATGGGACTGCGAGAGTGGCAGGGTAGGTGTGACCGAGGCTTTGTGGCTCCTTAAATTTGGCACCTGGTACCTCTGCCACCCCACCCGAGCCCTGGCTCTAGGGGAGCCCCTGGGGTGGACAGAGGAGGAATTGCAGAAGGACTGGGGAGGGGAGGCATCCTCTGACTGTTCTGAGCACCTGAGTCCCACATGGGAGGGAAGGGTAAGGACCACCAGAACCTAAAAGATGTGGAAAGGGCGGGCCTTTGGGTCCAAACAGTGCCCTGGGGCTCCGATGTCCAGGCTGACGTGCGGTCGGGAAGGGGCCCTCCACACAGCCCGCAGGGGAGCAAGCTCGCCGAGGGCTGGACGCGGCCACCACGGGGGAAAGCTCGGGACGAACGGGAGCCACGCACCCCCAGTGTGCTAAGAAACAGTCTGGGGGGGTCCCGGGGCGGGGGTGGTCTCGGGGTGACGTCCTGCCACAGAGCTCGGGCAGGCTGGCAGCACGCGCCCCCCGCTCACTGCTCACCGCGGCAGGGCCGGGCGATACTTGCGTTTTGGATCTGCGTTCTGAGCTGCTGGTTGCTGAGCTTCAGGGACCTGGCGATGCTCTGGAGGTAGTAGATGAGCATGCTGGGACGAAGGGCGGCTGTGAGTCCCGGCCCCCTGGCACCAGGGGGGCCACCCACCCTGCCCCGAGGACAGAAGGCCTCAGCACGTTCTCAGCCCCAAGCACTGGGCAGGGGCTGCTCCCCTTCCCTCACTTCTCACAGCAGCGCCCCCACCTGGGACTCCGGGTCATGTGACAGGGAGTGGAGGCGGGAGGGGCATTCACAGCCCTCTGGCTGAGAGCCGCAGCCCGTTGCTATTAATTTTACATCTATGCCAAAGCAGGCAGCAGCTGCTCAGCTGCACTGTGGAAGTCCTCTGAAACTGTCTCCGTTTCTGGGGAGTGGGACGATGACAGTGTGACTCGGTTCCTACTTAGGGCCCCGGGATCCACACGCAGACCCCCGAGCCGGCTGGGAGGTGCGTGTGGCGTGTGTGGGACTCACAAGAGCAGCAGCACGGCCGGCAGGATGACCACGGGGCTGCTGACGGACCCGGCCACGGCACTGAGCCACGCGGGGAGCTCCTTCTCGATCGTGTCCGACACGACGTCGTACATTCTCTCCTGCCCGCTGCGAGGAAGCACAGCGCAGCTCGGGGTGAAACTGCTTTCGGCAGAAGGAGCTGCTACCCGACGGGACGCTCGCCTTGGATTCAAAGGCCGCAGTCTGAGACCCTTCTCTGCCGTGGCCTGTCCCGTGACCCTGCAGCGCGGGGCCCCTCCCCGACGGTCACGAACCTGAACGGCCCGCAGTGCGGAGACGGCCTGTAGTGGACGATGGCGAACACGGTGGGCAGCATGCACAGGAAGAGCATGAACAGGAGCATGGCCAGGTAGAAGTTGTTGGACCTGCAGAGACACCAGGGCCACGCGCTGTGTTCAGGGATGCCACTCACAGTGACGCGCGTCCCCGAGGGCCGGACACAGGAACCGCAGCCCCGGCCCTGGCGACAGAGCAGCTGTCCGCGCACCACTGCGTGAGGAAGGGCGTGCCACAGGGCCACAGGGCCACAGTGTTACAGGGCCACAGTGTCACAGGCAGCTCAGCAAACTGGAAATCAGGGCCCGGAGACTGCGTAGGGCATCCAGCCCCCCTGTTCACCTGTAAACACCTGCTGAGCACCTGTCCCCCTCAAAGTAAGAGTGGTGAATCCAAGAAGCTTAATTCATGGAAAAATCTTAGACCTCCTGGCTAATGGGCCCCTGTCCTGCTCCCAGCCGTGAGCTGCCCCCGGATCTGAGGGCGGGTGGCCGCCTGTGGTTGTGACTCTGGCTTGACTCATGTGGGTGCTGTCTGCATTCAAACTCCCGTCCCCTCTGCTCTGGGCGGCTCGGACTGAACCTGCTGCCGGTCAAGCCCTGGGCCCCGAGCTGGCGCACGGGCTCGGAGCGAGAACGAGAGGCCGGCCGAGCTGGACTGCCGCCTCGCTCTGTCTGCAGGGGACAGACCAGGCTGGAAGGGAAAGCACCAGGGCAAGTGGGCTAGTGTGACTTGTGGAACCTCTCTCTGTGCCACACGTGCCACACACACACACGTGTCACACACACGTGCGCACACTGCACACGCACCAGCTACACCGAGGTCCCGGTCCCTCAGATACGGCCCCGTGAAAAAGGTCACATCAAAATAAAGTACATGAGCACCAATTAACTGAAAAACAAAACAAAACACGGACTAGAACAAGCATCAGCCTGCTCTGGGGCTGGGGTGTGGGCTACGACCGCTCTGGGAAAGCCTCAGCACCGCCGGCTGCAGGCGGACCCGGCACGCACACCCCGTGACCCGCGGTCACCCTCCTGCCTCTACCCAGCGAGAGGCACCGGCGGAGGCCCCGGGAGCCTCCGGTGTCACCGCCGACACCGGGAGCGGCCCGCACGCCTGCTGACAGCACACAGCGAGGAAACAGGGTACTTCCCGCTGTGACAGCACATCGCAGGCACAGTGTCCGGGGGAGACAGCGGAGCAGCGTGTGGGGCTGGCCCCTCACTTTACTTCGCTAGTGGTCACTCGCCATCAGTAAAGTTTTAAGAAAGTGGGCGGGGGCGGGGCGGGCGCTGGGATGCCCGTGTGAGGAGCAGACGAGGACAGGGAGACCTGACAGGCAGAGGACGCGAAGCCCCAGGGTGGGTGCCCTGCCCAAGGCGAGTGTGGTGACGGCGGCTCTCGGCCCGAAGCCCACTGACCTGGACGCTCGGAACACCTGCTGGTGCGGCACGTTGCAGGTGAGCACAGCCCAGCTCCTCAGGTACATGAGCCCCATCAGCTTGAGGACGTTGAATGCGGGGAGACACGGCGAGAAGAAGGACCCCATCCTGGAACCGACAGGGGGTACCAGTTAGCCCACGCCCACTCGTCCGTGGCTGAGACCACGGGGTTTACACCCTGCACTCAGAGAACTGGGGAAGCCCCCCGAAGGTCTGAGGCCCCAGCTCCCCGCCCTCCGGAGGTAAGGCCGGTCACTTCTGCAGGCGGGCGCTGATCCTGTTGTAAACGCCCCCCCCGCCCAGGAAAACTCGGTGCTCACGTGTGTCTTCACACTCAGCAGGGCACGGCCCCCGTCCAGGCAGGAAGCAAACAAACCTGGGGCACACTCTGCAGTTGCCTGTGTTAACCAAGTGTGGCCCTCCCAGTTTACCCCACTTCTGCGGAGCGGCTACTTCTGCTGGACCTCACACACCTCGGCGCATGTAACCTTCCGCCACCAGGACGGAAGAGGAAGCTATGCAAAGCTTACAGGCACGGAAGGGGGATCTGGGAATATTAGGTGATTTGCCCAAAGATGTGACACTAATAAAGGGATGACCCTACGCCCTCCAAACAGACACTTCTAAGAGGGACCGATCTGGGACAGCAGGCGAGAATCAGACACCCAGGCATCCCGCGAGTAAGCGGTCCCCGGGGCACACAGCCAGGTCTGAAGCCACGTGGTCCGGCCGTGCAGCCACACGGCGCTGGTGGGCTCAGTGGCAGGAGAACAGGACAGGTACCAGCACGTGTGCAGTAAGAAAACAGCTTTTCAAAACAACTTTTGGTTTCCCACAGGAGCAAAACCATCACTGCGTGTGTGACATGTGGCCTGACGCTTAGCTTCTGTGTCTCGTGTTTAAAACGGAGAAAACACTGCTCTTAGCAGGGCTTCTGGAAGGATCAAGCCACTGACTCCAGGTATAAAAGTGCCCAATCTAGTAAATGCTGCGTGTTGCTTTTACGACATCGTCTGTGGAAACACTAACAAAGCACGTGGACTGGAAGGGGCCGGGATGCCACTGAAGGACCATCAGCCCCGCGTCTCGACCGGCGGACAGTCCGCTGAACGGCTGTGAGGACAGGGTGCTCTCTGCACGCTCGGAATGGCCGCGCTGCTGTTTTAAGCTACAGAAACGGGGGGTCCAGCAGCTGTGAAGCCAGAGATGGAGGTGTGGCTCATGCGGGGGGCGTGCACCGTGCCCCAAGGGCATGCATCCATGGGGATGGCAGGGCCCTCTCGGCTCTTTACGAAGAGGTGGCCCTGGCCGGGGTGCCCTGGGAGAGCAGACTCCCCACGTTCCCAGCCTCCCCGGGGTGCGGCCCTTGGTCTGGGGGATGGCCGCACCCCCAGGCTGTGTCTCTGAAAACAGGGAGGCTGGGGGCGGGGCGGGGAGGAGCAGGGCGGGGCCTCAGTGCAGGGCTGGCCAGGCACAGTCCAGACTCCGTCACTGCTAGAAGCCACGCAGGGGCCTCGGCAGCCTCCCCGAATCCCGCCCGGTCACTTATCCTGCCGGCTCCGGGACATGGTTTTTTGCGTTTTTTTTTGCCTGAAAATAGACTATCTCCCTCAGCATTCCTTTCTGCAGGATGCTTAGAAAACCATCGCTAAAGTCACTGTTGTGTCACAACTGTTCTTTCTTCGTCGCGACGACCGCATTTACGACGGTCCCATCCTCAGTGAGGGACAACCTTCGCCCACGTGGGATGGGAACAAAGGTGAGAACGAGCCGTGGCACCTACCAAATCATTCCCTGGTTGTAGATCAGATGCAGCACGTTCTCTGCGATCTTGAATTCCCCGTATTCAGGCTACGAGGGAAAACGCGCCGCCGTGAGTGAACGCTCCAGTCTGGGCACAAACCACGCAGATAACGAGACCGTCCCCTGCGCGGCCGTCCCAGCGAACGGCGCATGAGAGAACGAGCTGGAGATGCGCCTGTGTCCGGCCTGTCCCCCTCCCCGCACGTGCCCCCGCCCGTCACTCACGAACTTCCTCTCCAGGTCCCAGCAGCAGTAGTCGCCCAGGCCGCGCACGAAGAGGCCGCGGCAGAAGTCGATGAGCAGGACGCTGGCCACAGTGAAGAGCATGTCGATGATGGACAGCTTCAGCATCTCCTGGAACACAGCGGGGGCGTCCGGGCCCTGTGCGCCACCGCCCGCCGCCGCCCGCAGGGGCCCTCAGAGCACGGGGCCCCTCTCCCGCACCTCCAGCAAACGAGGGGCACTACCAAATGTCTGTGCGTTTGGCTTTTTAAATTCAAGGTCAGCGAGACAGGAAACGCGGAGCCCGGGGCTGTGGTTCTGGCCGCAGACCACCCAAGGCCATGATCACGCGCCGGCGGTGAGCACCGCGGGCCCGACGCCACACGCGGGCACCGCGGGAGGAGACGGGCAGAGTGGGTCGGAGCGCAGGGCTGGGGCGGGGGCCGGGGTTGGGCCTGAGCGGTCTGCCCTTTACTCTCGGTGCCTCTGGACAGGCCACTTAACCTCTCGTGCCTCGGTGCCCTCGCCTGCGCCCACGAGGACGGTGGCAGCAGGACCCCCACCAGGACGGAGCCCTCGGCACTGGGCCAGGCTGCTGGGTCCCGGCACCTGCCGGCTCACTTTATTAATCTGGGGCCTGGAAGACCACAGACCCTCAGGGAACCTGGTTTCCTCTTCTATACAACACGGAGACGGCGCTCGCAGCTTCTGAGGGTAGGTGGCCCTGCGGGCGTGGGAGGGCTTTGGGGGGGGGTCCTCACCTGCCCCACGTAGGTTTCCCAGCACTGGTTCTGCGGACTCTGGCTGTGGACGGCGGTCTGGTTGGCCTCTGAGAGGGGCAGGGTGTCACGTGGGACGCTAGCCACCTCCGGGGCCCACGTGCTGCTGCCTCCGGGCCCGGGCGTGGGCCAGCCCTCCTCGGGGGCTGCCCTGGTGGCGAGGAGGACGCTGGAGTCCACCCAGTGAGCCGTGTCGTTTGTGGCAGCAGCTTCCTGTGGAGGGAGGGAGAGGAGGGGGAAGAAACTAAACACGGCACCCACACGGTGGACAGCGTGGACAGCACTGCACCGTCTCCCTGTCCCCGTCTGCACCCCCCACCACCCCATCTCCTCCTGGTCCCGGGTGGTAAACAGCCGTCCAGTGGGAGCCGCCGCAGCGACGGACACGCGCCTGCAGTGGGAGAACGCGCCGCCCCTGGCCCGGGTCAGGGACCCTCCAGGTAACGCGGGCTGCGTCTTCCCGCCCTCACCGGAGCGTCGGGCAAGAATGACACCCCACGCCACAAGCGCGGGGCCCGAAGCCCAGCCAGCTGAGGGCACACGCTTGCGGCCACTCTGCCCCGAGAGGCAGGTCAGGGCCCAGCCGTGCGACACCAGCGCCCGGATGCACAGCGTCCCTCTCTGTGGCCTCCCCTGCTCGCTACGCCTCGGACGCTGGCGGGGCGCGGACTAAGAACCCTACGAACCTCCCACCCCCATCTCCCGCCTGCCCTACTCCCCTCTGGGCCAGAGTGAGCGCCAAGGCCCCCGAGGCTGGGAGCGGGCGCCTCCACTGTGTGGGGACAGCGGCCCACTGTGAGCTGTTCCCCGTGAGAGGGTCACGTCCTAAACGCTCTCACGCCTGCCACCTGCCTGGGCTCAGCTCTGCAGCCGCTGGTCGCTCTGACACAGGTGGCGGGTGGAGGAGAACGGGCTCGGAGGCCACACGCTCACCCGGCACAGTCGCCTGCTGGCCACGAGCCCCGGCCTCAGCATCTCGCCTCGGAAACGGGCTACTGTGTCCCTCTTTACCTTGAGGCCACAGGTGGCAGTGCAACTATAAACAGTGAAACTGACAGCAACAACGACCCCAGGCACCCTGTCTGCGTGCACGAGACAGACAGACAGACAGACGGGCTGGGCGGGCAGCTGCCCGGGATGGCGCTACCTCAGCACTCATGCTGTTGACTCTGTCCAGGAGAGCGATGATGAGGCTGTAGAGGTTCCCCAGGTACAGCACCAGGACCCTGAAAGGCACAAGCCCAGCCTGAGGGGCAGGACGGCTGCCTCAACCCCACCAGGCCGGCCGCGGTCCAGGGGTGCCCGTCATGGCGGTGCCCGTCACAGCGGTGCCCACGCGGTGGCCGCCGAACTCCGTTTCCGGGTGAGCCGCACTGGGGGGCGCTGCACACAGCACAGAATGCCCGAATCTGCCCGCCTCCCGGGGCCAGGCGCTCCCCGGCGGGCACAGCAGGGCCCCGGACCAGGACGCGAACACCACGGGCGCGGAGGGGAGAGCGAGCCCAGCGCGCGGGCTCTGAAGCGCGGTGCCCACCCTGCTCCGTGCCACACGCCCCAGTTCACGGAGGATTCTCCGGGCACTATCTCGTTGGAGTCTCACAACCCTGAGACACAGGACTAGAGACCAGGAGCGGGTGCCTCCCCAAAATCCGCCAATTCAACTCAGAGGGGAGACCACCCAGGGGAGCCCTGCGAAGGAGACGTGGGTGTTGACCCCAGGCCGGGCCCCCGTGAGCTGCCTCCACGGGGTAGGGTGGACGCTAACTTCAGGGCGCAAAGCAGGTCCTGGCTCTCGAGGGGCCTGGGGGCCCCGGAGGCGGCCGGCGGGGGGCCCTGTGGCACGCCCCGCAGGGCGGCAGTACCTGGCCAGCTGCACGCGCAGGGTGGTCCGGGGGTGGTACCTCTCCAGGGCCGCAAGGAGGTCGAAGGCGGATGGCGCCAGCATGGTGACGAGCGAGACCACCACGCTCACCTGCCGAGAGACGCCGCGTGTGAGCGCCCCGGTACCCCACCCCGCCTCGCTCACACCGGCCTCTGCCCGGCGCTTGGGTCGCCCTGTTCTTACGGGAGACGCCACCCCACCCCCAAATCTCTGCTAGTCGGCTCTTCCCAGAGGTCTGCTCCCTGGAGAGACTCTCCTTAACCCGACGACACCCCCAGGTGCCACCCACACGCACGTCTCCCGCGACTTCCACTCATGTCCCCCCAGCCCCACCTCCCCGCCCCTGGCGGGCGCTGGAAGCACCTCAACTATGTGAGAGGGAGGCAGGGCAGCCGGGACCGAATGCCCTTTATGCACGGGGAAGATGGATCATCAGAGACCCAGGCCTGGGCCTTCTCGCTCCCTGAGCTCACGGCAGATGACATGGGAGACTCGGCTGGCACACGAGGTGTGTGAGCTAACGTGAGCGTAACTCTGAATCCAGCTTCTAGAAATTCCTATCAACGCACAAGCCCATGTTTACGCCACCCACTTAACCTCCGTGAAACACGCCTGTGGGGGAAGACTGCCCGACGCAGTCCCGGGCTCCGAGAGCTTGTCGTGCGCGGAGACAGACGGACAAGCCTCACGCCGCCCGCACGGCATCCCGGGGCCCTCGCTGACCACCACGCGCAGACGTGGTCTGAGCAGCGTTCCTGCTGGGCACCGCTCACACCCGCACCCTGACCCTCGCTCTCCAGACAACAGCCCCGCGACGGACACTACGAATCCCAAAACTCTCGGTAATTTCCTACTCGTGGGAATCTTCACGTAAAAGGGAGAGAAACGGTCTTTTTTACGAAAAGCCAGGCGTGTGGAGCTGCGTCACAGGGCATCGTGCGCTGACAACGCGGCACCACCATGTACCCGGCACGGGCTCGTGGTCAGGGCTGACCACGCGGTGGACAACGGCGCAGCCACCGCGAGCCTGCCGGTGACGCTGAATTCTGGAACGTGCTGGTGGGGAAATGCCACACGAGAAAAGCAAAGTGTGGGCAAAAAGGCTCAGAGGTGAAAATGTGCCAATGCTTTAAGCCGTTTCTGAATCAAAATCGCCCCGGGACCAGAGGAAGTGCCTGGCCTGGCCTGGCCTTGCCTGGCCACTGCTCGACCCCTCGGCCGTGCTCCAGAACGGGGGTGGAGATTGGGGGGGACACAGATTCTCATGTGGACTCGGTCGCTCGCCCCGCTCAGAAGCGCCGTGGGGCGCAGGGCGGGCGGCCCTCGTGCGCCTACCTCGTTCTTTTCCCAGAGCGTCAGCTCCTTCTTGGACTGCTCCAGCTTCTGCGACCGGTCCACCACGAAGTAGATGAGGTAGATGCTGCCGGCCAGCGAGACGAGCACCAGGATGTTGGCGATGACCCTCAGGCAGACGGCCACAGCCCTGCGGGGAGAGGCGGGCCTGAGGACAGCCCCCCTCCCCGGTCTCCCCGGGAGCGGGCCTCTCCTCGTGCGGCAGACCCCTGAATCGGCAGTGACGTGACTACCTACGCACGCGTCTCCAGTTTTAACTGGGAAACGCCCAGTCCTGCCAACCCTGGAGGGAAAAGGCAAACTCACTGACTCCCACTGGCTTCCGAGGCTGCAGTTTGCAAACTGGAGGGGACACAACACCGCCTGCAGCTTTGCTTTGCAACACCTGCTAAAGGACGCGGGTCGTGGTGCCCCGATCCCACATCAAACCAGCCTCAGCTCAATTAAAAAAGCAAAACAGAAATTGGTGCCAAACGTAGGTTTTCTAACACCTCAGAAAAAGAATGGGAAGCCGCTCGGCCGCAGGCCCTGTGCCCGGGTCTCCGCGGGGGGGGAGCCTCTCCCAAACCCCGGTGTTGGAGGCTTTCTGGGCTCCCGCAGGGCACATGACTGGAGGACGGTGCTGAGGGAGGAGTGCCCGGCGGCGGGTGGGGCAGCCTGGTGGCCTCTGCACCGAGCTACGCCCGCCCGTCAGGAGGCTCAGCAGGGGCGTCTTGGTACGTACAGCCTTTTGTTCTTCCTCTTCTCCTGCTCCTCCAGTATGGCCTCCTTCAAGGAGAGACGCGCGTCAAGAGCTCAGCACTATCACTGCTGTAAACCCCTAGAGCTTTTCTGTGACTGGAAACGGTTTATCCAGCCTTTTAAATCGTGGCTTGACTGTCTACACTTCATTCCACGATTCTACTGGTATCAGTGCTTCGTACAATAAAAAGCAGATAAAAAAGGCATCCGGGGATGGGGGAAGAGGACACGGCGGGGTGAACTGTTCAGACAACTGAAGTGGTCTAGGTCAGTGTCTTCCTCAGAAGGGGGCGCCATTCAGCTGCCCGTTTGAAAGCTCCGACTGCGTCGTCTGAGTTAACCCCGAGAGCTCCCACTGCCCACGTGTCTGTGTGTTCACGGCCAGTTACCTACGTGCAGCCCGGCGCACGTCCACCATGCCAATCATCAAAGACACACAGACTAGCTTCCGGAGGATGAGATCAGGATGACAATGAAGAGGAGTTCGCACCGTTTCTCCCTGTCCTTGGGGGGCTTGGGGCACGCCCCCTCACTCTGGGCCCGGGGGAAGGGGGCCAGAGGCTCAGCTTCACGCTGGGCTCTGAAGAGCCCGTCCCCCCCGCCGCCCCCACGCAGGCCCCGCTCACCCGGATGCTGTTCACGATGGCGGCGGTTTTGCTCTCTGCGGCCTCCGGGTTTCCGATGAGGAAGTCCCAGGCGCAGAACACCCGCCAGCAGAAGGCGTAGCTGTCGCCGGAGGCGCTGGCGAGGCTCGTGCGGGAATTCTTAGCCATCCTGCAAAAGCGGACGGGAGCGAGGACAGCGTGAGGCCGGGTCAGCCAGGCGGGGCTGCTGCCAGTCCCCAGGGCCCCGTGTGGCTCCGACATGCTGCCCCAGGGACACACGGGCAAGAGCACGGGACGACTCGGCCACACTGGACCTCGGCATCCGCCGTGAGGACACGGCAGTGGCCGGCCCCTGCGGTGGCCAGGAGGCCACTGACGGCACGTGGGCCTGGGAGCCAGTGCCTTCCACCTGCGTAGCCGTGACCCCGGAGCTGGACCGGGCTGCGTGGGGCCCCTGCCCAGTGCGGGTGACGGCCCCTCCACCGCCCCCAGCTGCTCCGTCTGGCTGACCGTGGTCTCTCTGGACCCACACGCAGTCGGCCCAGAGCGGCGAGAGCGCAGGAGGGCTGGCGGGAACAAGCCCCTTCTCCCGCCCTGGGCCCCGTCTGTGCAAGCAGCATCGTCAGGCCTTAACCTCAGGGGCCCCTGAGAAGACTGGACGCGGCCGGGAACAGGGCTCCTGGCGCGTGTCCCCGGGAGGGGCGGCCATACCTCTTCAGGAGGACGACGAAGCTGTACGCGAACACGGCCATGCCCACCAGGAAGTAGGCCAGGGGCAGCCGGTAGCCGGCGCTGCCGATCCGCCGCTCTCGGCCGTAGTAGCCGTAGAAGAGCACCGAGTACTGGAGGTAGCCCTGCGGGGGGCGGCGTGGTCACTCCGCCGCCTGCGCGCGCCCCACCCCGCCCGGGCAGACCCCCGTGCCCGCGCCTCGCCTCACCCCCAGGGACCAGACGGTGTCCAGGTCCTGCGCAGATGCGGCGTGAGCCGTGGGGATGCTCTTGCTGGCGGTGCTTCCGAAGGGCTGGCCTGCGATGAGCTGGTGACAGAGGAGAGGACGTCACTGGCCCTCGGGTGGGAAGGGACCAGACGCGAAGGTCGGCTGGGCCCCCCGCTCCCGGAAGAGGCTCCAGGTAACGGCTTTCTAACGGGCAGACTTCTGCTTGACCCTTGTTGGTGACGATTAATCACAGGCCAGATCTTCATTTGCCTCGCGAGGGCCGGGCTGGGTGTCCTCTCTCTGGACTGCAGTGGCGTCTGCGGTGGCTCGCTGACATTGCTGGGCCCTGCTAACGGCTTGCGAATGGCCCCGTTCGCTTTGTGAGGGTGACGTTCAGCGGAGGGATGGGTGCGATTTTAACCCAGGGTCGACACACTGGCCCCCGGGCCAGACCCAGCCTGGGGCCTCTCTTTCTACGGCCCAGCATCTGAGAACGGCTTTCGCGTTTTTAAATGTTCGGTGCGAAGGAATGATATTTCGTGTCGCGTAAGAATCACGTGAAACTCAAGTTTCGGCACCTGTCACTAACCTCGCAGTGAGACACAGCCACTGCATCGGTGCGTGCACCGCCGGCGGCCGCGCCCCCCACGTGGCGGATCTGAGCCCCGACAAACCCCACAGACCGCGACGCCGGGCGTTCAGGGCCTGGGCCCGGCCAGGACGAGGCTGCTGCCCGGTCTGAACGCCCGCATTCGCCCCCCATGAGGAACGCGAGGGCGGCCGTTTCCTGGTGCTTCCCTAACGCCCCGTCCTTTTCGCTGACGGCACTTACCTCCGGAATGACGATGAAAGCACCCGTCATCACCGTCAGCACAATATTGATTCCAAACAGCCATCTCAGGAAGATGAAATAGGAGGCGACCCCAGACCCAAAATGACCTGGGGGAAGAAAGAATTCAGGCGAAACCCTCGCAGCGCGAGAGGCTCTGCAGAAAGCGACGTGGAGACTTTTCTCACCCGCAGCGCCCCAAGTGCAGATAGATGTTGGGGTGTCCCCCTAAAGACGACCATCAGAGGGGTCGACCTGCTCATCACTACCCTCCAGTGTCTCGTGCAGAAAAAGTCCCTAATTAAAAAACGTTCCCAATGTCATGTTCATCTCCAATGCTTCCATTGAATTTATAGCATTTTATGTATGTTCAGAAGTTCTGAGAACTTAACTTCCTTTTACTTTGCACAATTTTGAAAATTCCAAGAATTTCTCTAAGGATTCTTTGGCCCTCGTTCTAGATGATCTGCCAGACGTTGACCTTAGGGGAGACTGGGGGAAGGAGATACGGGAACTGTCCCTGCAGCTTTTCTCCGCGTGCAAATTTATTCTAAAACAAAAAGTGTATTTAAAAACAAATTGGCACGAAGAAAATAAGGCAGCAGAGAAATTACACAAGGACATGGGTGACACTTTGACGACTTACTAGAGCAGGTGAATTTGACCTATACTTAAAAGAAAAATAACCTCTCAATTTTTTTTTCAAATTTAGTTTGTTATAAGCAGGAAGAAAATAACAACAAAAACACGTAGTCCGAGATCACTAAATTAAAGTCACCAGAACCGGTTTCTAGAAACATCTAGCGTGACCCTGCGTCGCTGTTGCACAGGTGTAAGTTTCCATATAAGACTGGCATCCCGCGACAGCACGCGTCTGGAGTTTTCACGATATGACAAGCACCGTCAAGCAAAACTGTTCCTCTACGAAACGGATTTCGTTGCTCCATCGTCACATGACTTCTCCGCGGTGCGTGCAGGCAGCCCCCCACAACGTGACCTGGGGAACGCTGCCAGCCTTTCGCTGGGTGGGGCCGTCACACGGGGACCAGCAGCTTGCAAGGTCAGGGCTCCCAGCAGAGCCTGCCAGAGGGACGGGCTACAGGGCTGGGGCGGGAGGGGCCGGGGAGGCGCGGGGGGTAGCGCAGCGAGCGGCGGGTCTGGGCCAGAGCCCGGCTCAGCCTGAGCCCACGGGGAGCTCTGGAGGGCGCGCTGCCCCACAGAGGCAGGTCGGTCCAGTGCGGACGGCGGGCTGGGCTGGGCCGCCGCAGTCACTGCCTCCAGGGACCAGGGATGGGGGCCTGGCCTCTGCAGTGGGGGACCCTCCAGGGCAGGGGCGAGGGAGCAGCTGGGAAATGCAGACGCTCGTCTTTTCGTTTCGCCGTTGCCCACGTCAGCGTTCCTCGCCCGTGTTCCACCCGGTGCCCCCTGGTCGGTGCCCCCTGGTCTGTGCCCCCTGGTCTGTGCCCCCTGGGCTGTGCCCCCTGGGCTGTGCCGTTTGACCGCTGAGCCGCAGGGGAGTGTGGGTCGGCTCCCGCCCTGGGCGGGGGAGGGGGCGGGGGGGACGGACGCGCACCCCCCTGGACACCCCACCGCCATGCTGTGTGCAGCACAGGTCAGCGCCCCTGTGCCCGTGCCCCTGGCTGTCCTGTGCGAGGGCCAGGATGCGCCAGGCCCTCAGCCCCGCCCCGCTTCCCCACGCCCCGACTTACTCTCGATCTTCTTTATCCTCATCTCCCAGGGGATGAAGATGACCAGGAAGTTGCGGGCCAGGCGAGCGAACCTCCGCCAGAGCTGGAAGGAGGAGGGGGATCAGAGCGCTTCCCGCCGCGAACGCTCTGCGCTCCTGCCCAGGTGAGCCCATCTGCTCCCTGCTCCGGGCCCAGAGCTGTGGTGTCTGCACCGAGGGCCCCGCCTGCCTTGTCCCCACCGCCCCTGCCTGGGGCCCAGCGGCTGGAGGAATGGTGCCCACACACACAGGGCTCACAGCCCCCCGTGACTACCGTTCCCACCCCCGTTTAAGGACCAAGGTCTGGAGTGTACTTAGAAAATGGGCATGCTCACCGGGGGCCCCCTACCCTGCAGCTGGAGCCCGTCCTAGCCTCTCCCCTGCCAGCTGCCGCCTTGCTGAGCTCTGGAAACGTGTGTGTGTGTGACACACAGAACTGCCACACGGTCACCTGCTTTCTTCCCCTCAGAGGAGATCAGGGCCCCGAGGCCGGCCACGAGACCCCAGCCCGGGGGCAGCACCCGCGTGCACCCTTACCTCTGCACCAGCTGCCTGGTAGCCCCGCGTCCTGGTCAGCCTCCCCTCAGACTTCAGCACGATCTCCTTCGCTCGTCTGAGAGGAGAGAGCGGTGGCAGTGAGCACGATGTCACCCCACTTCTAGTCTGGGCAAAGCACGCCCTCCTGGCTGCCGCTGGGGCCGTCTGTCGGCCAGGAGGCCCCAGTGGTGGGCGCCAGTGTCCCAGCTCCCCCCGAATCACGACACCCTCCCTCCCACTCGGTGCTCTGGACCTGAGGGCCAGGCCTAGCTCAGAGACGCTGCTCTGAGGCGAGGGTGCTGTCTGGAACTGCGAGCAAGAGACTTGTGTCCACACAGCCATAACAACCCGATTCAGCCCCGACGACCCGGTGACACACTAGCCGACCGCTCTGGGGCTGAGCTGACCTCTCCGCTGGAATGGTCACCGCTTGGGAAGGGACTGAGCGCACAGGGATAGAAGTCAGAGTCACACCGCGGAACACACTGTCACTGCCGTGGGAGACAGAAGCTGAATACTCTGAGAGCCGAACGCCGCCACCAGGGTGGCCTCGTCTGGCACTGCACTACGCGGACGCGAGCCCCACGTCCAAGACTGGCCACCCTGAGAGGTCACGCTCAGCATCAGCCACCTGCTTCTCCTGAATCGGTGAGCCGGCTCCGCCAGCTTGCGGGTCATCCTGCGAGTGACCCCAGACAGCCTCCAGTGACGGGCTGATCGCGTCACAACCCGGCCGAA
This sequence comes from Macroglossus sobrinus, assembly GCA_004027375.1. Classification (NCBI taxonomy): domain Eukaryota; kingdom Metazoa; phylum Chordata; class Mammalia; order Chiroptera; family Pteropodidae; genus Macroglossus; species Macroglossus sobrinus. The sequence continues at coordinate 34,138 of PVKZ01004652.1, read as the reverse complement.
CCGGATCGCGGGGGCTTGGACCGAACGCTCTGCCCGCACTGCCGTCGCCCCATCTCCCCAGTGCGGCCAGTGCACTGGCCTCATTCTGCGGCAGAGCAGACGCGCGGGCGAGGGAGAGGGCCGACACCCCGGCCCACGTGGCAGCCAGACGACAGCACGGCCAGACTCAGCGAAGTCACAAAAGCAGAGATCTCAGCCCATCACTCGTCACGTTTCTCCTGCAACACGTCCCGCAGGCTTATTCGGCTCAAGCACGGAGGGATGCAGCGGCACGGGGAGCAGGGCTGTCCACACTAACAGGGGTGGACGAGCACAGAGTGACCGGGGCCCAGAGGCGGCGGCCAAGGCAGCAGGGAGGACCGGCCCTGACCCCGTCACAGGCCAGCGTGGCCCCCAGCGGCACCGACCTCCTGCTCGCTGCAAGGCAGGCAGACGAGCACTCAGGGCGTGGGCCCCGTGCCCCGGGCCCCCCTCCCCCCCCGTGTCAGCACTGCTCCCCGGGTCCCCATGCCGTCAGGGCTCCGCGCTCCTGGCCCGTCCACAGACGCCTCAGCCAGCACCATCCGTGACGCGTCGCTCCGGGAGCCCCTCAAGTGACAGGAGGACTCGCGTGTGACAAGGGATGACAGACGCAGGTGCTCGGGGGACAAGTGGCTCTCTGGGCGCCTGCCCCCCGCCCCCCGGGCTGAGCACCGCGGCCGGGCTTCGCGGACAGGGCTGGCTCGTTCCTTCGCTCCTCCAGCACCCCGCCAGAATGGCTGCCGCCTGCACGGCCCCGCCAGTCCACGGCCCGGCACGTCTGTGCCAGCCAGGCTGCTGTGGACACCACTGTGGCAGAGCCCCCCGTTTCAGGGGCACAGGGCTTGGGAGCTGGGGTCACGAAACCCCGGGTTAAGGCTCAATTCTGCGCTTGGAAGCTGGTGTCCTGGGGTAAGGCCCTTGACACCTCTGAGCGTCTCCCCACCTGAAGCGCCAGCCTCACGCAGGTGAGGCCGGGCACAGGCAGGAGGGTGCGGGGCAGTCCTGGGAGCCAGCCCTGCGGGCAGGGCTGGGGGGCAGCGCCTGAAGTGGGGTCTGGGGAAGGTGCAGGCCGATGTGAGGAAAACACGGGTCATGTGGTGGGTTTAGGGCTAAGGACGTCCGTTCACAGGTCAGTGGCAGCGGTCACTGAGGCCACTCTACTCCCTGCCTGTGCTGTGAGCCCGGACAGTGGTGTCACGGGCACTGCTCAGTCACCAGGCATGGCCACCACACCGCAGGACAGCGCTGGGCACCCACGCGGGTGAGGTCACGCCGTCGGGAACTGCCACAGACAGGCCCAGGGCTTCTGAGCCACACCTGCGCTGTCCCCGCGTCCTGAGTGGGCAGTCTGCGGGCGCCCAGGGTTCTGTCACCCGACGCGTGACAGGCAGGGTTTGGAAACCCCGCTGCAGGACGGGGGTGCCACCTTTGCCGTCCCCTCCACGGCACAGGGAAAGGCACTGGCGTGCAGAGGACTGAGGAAACAGCTCGGCCGGGGACCGCGGGCGTGTTTGCCGCAGGCAGGCTGTCGCCAAACCTCAGCTCTTCGCCGTCACCTAAGCAGACTGACGGGGCCGAGTATCACGGAAACGGGGTTTCCCACGCAGAGGCCCCGGGGGGAGGCACCGGGCAGGCGGGGGAGATGAGCATGTTCTCATGTGGAGTGTGGACGGAAAGGGGGCGCAAGTCATGCACCCCAGCAGGGCGGGGCGTGGGGGCTCCTGTGGCTCGTCCTGCCCGGGGCCGGTAACTCCCTCAGGGAAGGTTTTAAGCCAGCCCCGCCCACCGTTCTGTGTGACTGTCCTCTATCTGGCTCCAATAAACTCAGGACAATTCTTTCCAGGTCTGAGTGTCCCCGTGTCCCTGACATCAACGAGATTACACACTTGCTTTGGGGAGTGAGGGCGGGGGTTGCTAATTTTGTTCACCTCTAGACACAACGCCAAAATCTAGTGTTTGAAAAGGAGGCAGAAGACCCAAAGCTTCCAACACACACCCCCAACCCAGACACACACAAGCCCGGCCACCTGGAGGCCGCGCCTGGGCCGGCCGGACCCCCCGGCGTCTCTGGGGCCCGCCAGCGCCGGAGGCCGCTTGGAGGCTCCTACCTCAGTGCCCTCAGCTTCTGCCCCATGGTCCAGGGCCTGCAGCGCATGTCCGCCACGAGGTCCTTCTGGAACTGGATGTGCTGGAAGATCTGCTCGGGGTCGCTGCTGTCCCCCGTGTCATCGGCACTCAGGCTGGCGTCCAGGCTGCCGGGCGGACCAGGGCATCAAGGGAGAGATGTGATGAGCACACCCGCGTCCCGCAAAGACCCTGCCCCGGGGTCGCCTGCGTGGAGCGTGTGTGACGAGTGGGAGGGGCTGCGGGGGCTGAGGGGTGTCAGCCGCCCCCCGAAACACTTGGCTTCCTATCACTTCGGTGGGTCAGTGAGAGAGGACGGTGTCGCAGCATGAGAGAGATTTTCAGAAAACGTCACAGAAGCAGGCAAGGGGGTGCTTGCTTATTTATCCACGATTCCTCAAAAGCACCGTCTCGGGTGGCCAAACGCCTTTTTCAGGCTCCAGCTCATCTCACCCACAGGACTGCTCCCTGCTCCCTGCCCTGGATGAAGAATGACGAGGAACCCTGCCGCCCACAGACCCCTCCCCTCCCTGCCGTCCCTCATCAGCGCCCTGAGAACCCCACCCGACGAGCGGGGCAGGCGGCGACTTCGGCACGAGACACCAGCTAAGCGAATTTACGGGCCGGTGTTTCAGGGACAGAGCTCCTCTCTAGAACGACTTTTCAGCCAGCAGCAACATTTGCTCCCAGTAACAGTTACTACGCTAGCCTTAATGTAACTTTCCCGGCACAGAATTTTCTCCTATGGCTATGAGGCTCTTAAAAAAGAAGGAAGAAAACAAAATTTTTTTTCCCTCTAATTTAGTTTTACTCAGAGGAGAATTTTCTTCCATTTCTCTAAATTCACGAAGGTTTTCGTCCACCTTTTCAAACGTTTAGCAAATGCGAACAGAGTCCCCCGCGCTCAGCAGCCGGAGGCCGTCCCGACAGACAGCTTGCGGGGTAAGACACACGCGTGATTTGCTGTCTGTTGACACTGCTGACTGAGGAAACACAGACAGAGCGAGCGTGTCTGTGGGTCTGGCCAGGGATCGAGCAGGTTCGGGTTCAGGCTCCCGGGTCTGGACCCCCCGGGTCGGGGAGCGGGCAGAGCCACCTCCCCCTGTGCGCCCTCGAGGTCGCCCCCCACCCCAGCTGTGCGGGGCCTGGAGGGGACGTCTGAGCTCATCCTGAGCGGGACGGGGCCGCGGTCCTCCGGGGGCATGTGCGGGGGACGCAGGCCCCCCGCCCCACACGCCTGCCTTTGCGGCTGGACGGGGCAGGCTCACCTGAACAGCAGGGACTCCTGGTACGAGCAGAGCTGGCCGGCATGTCTCCGGACACTTCTGCAGCGCTGCGACGCCTTCGAGGGTCTCATGGGCGCCAACAGGCTCCGGGGCCACACGGGGTGAGCGGGGTGCTGGGAAGCCGGCGGGCGGGGCCGGCCTCTGCAGGCTTTCTGACTTGGAGCTGTAGGCTGCCAGCCCTCCCGTTCTCAGCTCTCAGACACGGACTGGGCGGCTGCCCTGGTGCTGAGCAGGGAAGCCAGAAAGCCAGTCATGAATATGCATGTCCGTCATGAATATGCACGTTCGGGGGCTGCCTCAGCACACACTGGCTGGCGTCCTCACAGCTGGTGGGAGGCTTGGCCAGGTGATCTAGGACCACCAACTAAGCCCATGGGTGACCCTGGTGCCCAGACGGGGCTCTGTGGTTTGCAAAGCCCTTTACATCAGTTACCATGGCTGGTTCACAAAATACTTAGAGAGAGTGAAAGGCATAGCTTATGTTTTCTTCCCATTTTCACCTCTTAAGAAAGAAGCTTAGAGAGGATGAGATTCTTGTCTGTGTTCACACAGTTTGTGATTATGGGTAAAAATTAGTTCCTAACGTGATCCGACTTGTCTATGGACTCTACGGTTTGCCTGGTCTGACGTTAAAGATTCCCTCTGAGGTCGACCTGGCATCCACGCTTACGGCTCCGAGCTCCCAGCCCTGGGACTCAGAGTCACTGCCCAGCACCTCCTCGTGCCGACCCCCAGCCCTCCAGGCCCCCAGCGGCCAGGCACGGGAGGGATGCAGCAGGCAGAGCACCTGCAGGCCTGGGCTTCCTCAGACCATCTCGTGAGACGCTTTGGATGTGCGAGATGACGTTAGGTTGAGCCAACGTGTGTACAGACATAAAATGACTAAAAATCCCTCAAATGCTTACAGCTGGAACGCTAAAACTATCAGATCTCGTGTCAGAATGAGCTAACACTGTCACTTCCTAGACCAGCTACTTAGAGGACCTTTGTGGTGGGACAAGGAAGGTGAAGAAGGGTGGGAGCAGCAATCAAAGACCTAGCTGTATAACATACAAAGTCCTTTCAGTTAGAAAAAAAAAAAAAAAAAGAAAGGGAATAAAATCTTGTTACAGATCCCTGGAGGTCTGAACAGCAATCATCAGACGGCTTAGCTTACAGGAACAAAAACATCCATTCCCTACGTCACCAATTACAGAAATTTTCTTCCGTTGCTAAATGAATTCTACTCTGAGACATTAATATCCCTGAACACGTCTGAAAGTGAAGCATCTGAGTCCTATCGGCAATGCCACGCTCGCTTTTCTAAGATATCAGGTTTTTAGCTCTGGATTTTACAAGATATATTTACACGCTTATTATATTGTCTCGGTGACTCTAAAAGCTTTTGTCTGAAGTTTAGTGATGCATTTTGGGTCTGGGAAATGTTTGTTATGCAGGAGATTGTTTCCAATTATCTGAATAACCACTGAACTTGTCGAGACATGAGAACGGAGGATTTTTTCGGATTCCTCCTTAGATCATCCGCTGCGAACAGGCTTGAGACTGAGCAGACACGAGAGGTCTGTCGGGGTCACGTGATACTCCGCCACTCATTTAGACGGTCGTGAGCTCAGTGCTTTTATACCAACCATCCTAATGGCCACCTCTGTCACCGTCATTAACGTCATTTTGACTTCATTCGGCCTGGAAGCTTTAAAATGGCCTTTCAAATGTTATTACCTGCATGGGAGACACACTACATGCACTCTTTAATTACAAAAAAAATTCTAATCATGCCTCCCCCGTTCTAAAAAGCATACGACTCCAATAAACCTTCACAGCGGCCGACTCCACGTACAGAATTTAACTGGGTCTCGCATTTACAGCAGGTGGCTGGGGCCGCGGGAAGTGGTTGGCCAAGGCCCAGACACACAGGGATTCTCAGCACTCCTGAGACCCAGGCGGAGGGCGAGCAAGACGCACGCGGCAGATGACCCCGTGGTCGCAGCCGCGTCGCAGGAAGGATGAGATCCAGTGGGTGGGCGCTCTCGTGAGGTAAAAAAAGGAAGACAAACTGTCGTCACGAGTTGTGATAGGGTCTTCTTAAATGTCTACCCTGCTAATCCAGAAACGGTGCTAAGGCAGACCCGGCACGTGTGATCGGGGACAGACACGTACGATTAAATGCGGTCACCTGGAAACCGCATGCTGGGGTGCGTGGCTAGATGACACGGGGCTACCCGCGACGTAAACTGACCGTGCTTCCATTCTGAGCGGCTGTTTTTAACGCCGTGCACCATCTGCCGAGGAAGAGGGCCTGTGTTGAACCGAAGGATACACGCTCCTGTAAACAAATCAATTTCCCCTGGGACTTCTGAAAGCATCCTAAATGCATTATCATTTTTCTGTATAAAGGAAGCTTAGTAAGAACATAATTATGGAATGGACTTCAAATGATCTCCAAATGGCCATGAAACAGAAGGCCGCCCACAGAGACACAGGAGGAAGCAGTGAACAGTTTCGTTTGCTAAAATCTAGGGTTGACTTGTTCGGATGGTTGCACTGACCCGTTCCTGTTCTTTCTCTGTCAGCTTACAGCAGAAATCCTTTGTCACCTTCACTTAAAACTTTCTATTCCTCTCCTACTGTCCATGGTCCTTCTGCTCTGTCCCCTCCCTCCTCTCCACCTTCACCACCAGGCCCGGGAAGAACCGTCGGACGTGGCCATCCTGGGATGTGCTGACTGGGCCCAGGCAGGGAAGAGGGAGCAGGTGAGTGGCACATTCACTCACGCATCCTCATGGAGCATCTACTGACCGACTTGGGCTATGCCTGGTCCTGTCTACTTCCTCAAGGATGAAATCACACACACACACGTGTACACACACACGCACGCACACTCCTCTCCTTAACGCAGCCTGAGGCTTGGCGGGGCGGCTGGTGAACAAAGCAGGAACGACAGACAGGGCAGTGAGGGAGCTGCTGGCCTTACTGCCGCTGCCCCACGCTGTCTGTCCTCGCCTCCCCGGTCCCCGCCTGGGTGAGCAGACACCCTGACGGGTGCCCAGGCACACCCCAGACCACGGCTCAGGGGCCCACACCTCTGGTTCATGGTGTCCCCACCACCTTCTCGGGTGCTCCCCACCCTTCGCTGTCTCCCCGTCGCCCCATGCTGCGGAATACGGTGCCCGGGTAAGCCTCACGCTCTTCCTCCAGCGGGTGTCACCAACGCCATCGGCCACCCCAGGGGGGGACTTCTGGTCCCTGCACCTAGCCAGCCACATGCTGTGCCGACCCTGCCTTCGGAGAGCCCAAGGCCCCCGTCACTCCGTCCCCCACACCGCCAAGGCCCGCCACCCCAGTGAAGAACAAACTTGGTGGCCTCACACCACCCGATTTCAAGACTGACGCTCACGCTGCTGCAGCCAGGAGAGCAGAGGGTATGGCTGCAAGAACAGACAGATCGACGGACGGGCAGAACCGACTCGGAAAGAAACCCACACGACAGAGTCACAGACAAGCCAGCGCAGCCAGGAGGGTTCCTCGGAGAAACGACGACGTAATGGAATGCAGGACGCCGGGGTGGGGTCCTTGAGCACAGAAGAGAAAGCTAAGGAAATGAAAATAAAGTGCGGGTTCTAACTAATAATGGGTTTGTTAATCGTGAAAACGTGCCGTTCTCATGTAGGCTATCAATAACATGGGCATGTGGAGGCTCTGCATTACTGACACGATTTTTTAAAAACCTAAAACTATTACAAAATTAAAGGTGACAGGAGATACAGCAGTGTCGAGTGCAGGGAAAAGGCAGCTCTAAGCTGCCTTCGCAAACGTCACGTCCCCCTCGTACGCTGCTTTTTTCATGCACACGGCCTCTCCTCTAAGGCCAGGGAACAGTAAGGACAGAAGCGAGCATTCCCCGAGCTCCTCCTGGCGCTGGGTGCGGCTGCTGACGGCCACACCCCATCGCTGGGCAGCCTCGGCAGTGCCGACCCTGGCAGGCCCTCCCGCAAGGCCTCCGCGGAGACCGTCCGGGTCCTTCTCAATCCCGACGGCCAGCCCGAGCCCTCCAGCGTCGTTCTCTCCATCCGACCTCTGTTCTTCCCGGCAGCGCAGCGACCCTCCTACAGACGCGCAGGAAGTGAAGCAGACGCCGCTCCAGCGCCCAGCGGCCCCGAGGCGGGCGGACGGCTGCAAGGCCGGCCGAGTGGCTCTGTGAGGCCGCCCCTGGGCCCGCCGCGCAGACAGGCGCCGTCAGGCCCGGCCCGGCCCCCGCGAGCTCCTCGGCCCCTGGAGGGCAGGGGTCACGGAAAGCCGCTCCTGAGGAGCGGAACGAGGCTACACAGACCAGCTCCTTCTTGGGTGTGGGCAGGCCGGAGAGACGCCTGGAGGTGCAATGACACTGAAGAGACCCCCTTCAAGGCCGAAAAAGCAGCAACGGTCCCACTACCGACAACCCCATCCCATCCGGGGGGCTGGGGGGGCCGTCCAGGAGGTGTTGAGCCACCTCATTAAAGAGACTGAACGGAACCATCACCTCCATCCATCTGAATTCCTCCAAACCCAGTCGAGACCCCTGAGCCAGTCTGCCCTGCTGCTTCCCCTGCCACGTGGCCTAGTCCACGGGCAGTGTGTGTCACAGCCGTTCGTGCTTCGAGGTCAGCAGGAGAAGCCCTCGCTCCTGCCTGCTGAGAACGGAGTCTACGGCCTCTGGCACGCAGGTTCACCGTCCCCCAGACGGGGCCCGCGGCTGGACGAGACACAAAAGCAGGCCTTTCGTTCCAAGACTGAAAGCACAGAAATTCCGGGAGCTGGGATGCTTTTCAGGACTAGGACACAGTCTCCATCTTGTGGCTACCCCCAGTTCTGCAGTCACCCTTGTGAACATCAAGCCACCTGTGAGTCACCTAGGGGAACAGCCCAGAGGTCACTGCTGTCCGCACGACGCGTCAACGCACGCTCCGAACCGGCGTGCAGCAGGCCAGGGCTCACGCGGCCATCCGGACGGGGGTTCCGACTCGTCCAGTGAACTGTGCAGAGATACCTGTTCGTTCTCTAACTCAAGGGGGGGCCTGGTTAGGGAGGGTACCAGGGCGAGCGAGACGCGGCCCCACCTCTGACAAGTTCACGGTCTAGAGGGCAGACAAGGAGACAGGAAGCTCGCACGGCAGACCTTACGTAGCAACACGCAGGAGAGCATTCTAGAAGAGGCCCCTGAGCCGGCCCCCCAAGGAGGTGCAGGAGCTGAGCTGTGGACGGAGCGGGCAGAGCACGGAGGGCGAGGCAGAGTGGCTGATCATTCATCACACACGGGGTTGGAGTGGGGAGGACGCGAGAAAAGGGGCAAAGCCGAAGACTACGCTGTACGTTAGCGCCAGGTAAACGCCCAAGGTGGGGGGTGGCCAGTCCACAGGACACGTAGGGCAGGGACTGACACGGAAGCACGAGCTGCACTGCGGAAAGGCCGCAGCGAGTCACCGCTCGGCGAGTGCTCTCTGAGTGAGCATGTGTCTCCCAAACAAATCCTGGACGATTTGTTAGGTGAGAAAACCACGGTAGTGTGCTTCGAACTGGCATGTGTGTGTTTGGACGGTGAACTGGACATATAATCTCTTACACCTTCATCAGCCACTTGCGTTTCATTCCATACTTCCTTATCTTACTCATTTTTACCTGGTGGCAGGATATAAGCATTAACGCTTGTATCCAGTCTCTCTCCACACCCAGACTTACTTCAGTCAACAAAGAGAACTGCCTAAGGCAAAGCCCACGCCCCGGCCCCCTACGCTGGGCCTCCTCTGGCTCTGAGAGCCTCTATAACAAGGGGGGAGAGGGGGAGGGGGAGGGGGAGAGGGGGAGACTCACTCGCCCACCCAGTTTGCACACCACCTCAATGCTCGCCACGCCACGCCTCCTTCTCGGAGCGAGGCACGTGTGTTTGCCCCTCACCACTCCCCGCCACTATCGTCTTAGTCTGCTTGGGCTGCTACGGCAGGATAGCACACACTGAGTGACTAACGGGGCGACCTTGGCCAGGTGTCAAGGTCAAGGTGCCAGGCAGGTGTCTGGTGGGGACACACTCCCTGGTTTGCATACAGGCATCTGGCTGCGCTCTCAATGGCAGAGCTCTGGTCTCTTACTCTTGTTAGGGCACCAACCCCCTCACAGGGGCTCTACCCTCGTGACCTCGGCTAAAGCTAATCGCCTCCTATCCTGCCAGGCATGGTTTCACACTTCCCCTTTAAGTTACTTATTATCCAGCTGAACGCACCCAAGTTTAACTTTGTTACCACCTCGTTTCTGAGCCCACACATTGTGAGGTTACACTAGCGCCTGGATATTTCCGCCTGGTGGAAAGATAATTCAAAAGTGACATTTTATATTTTTATCACCTTGTGGGGACACTCTCGAGTTTTACATCTATTAGCAAATTCATCTCGGCATTCCTTGGACTCGGTCCCTCAGTCTTCAGTCCCTGAGTTGTTCTTTGAACCAGTTTCCCCTTCCTACCGGTCCCTCGTCACCTGAGCTGAGGAAAACGTCTGGCACACGTGCATTGTGTGTGTGCGTGTGTGTGTGTGTGTGTGTGTGCGTATGGGTCGTGGGCACTGTCATCTGACAGTGCGAACAGCGGTCATCGTGGTGTGAGGGTGCACTGCAGAGCAGAGTCTGCCTGGACGCCACCAGCCGCACACCTCGGGCCCCGGGGCTCCTGCCTTAATCGTCGTGGTCCTGAGCACTGACCTGTCACTGCGAGGAGGCAGCACCGGGCTCCCTGCACAAGTCTGGCAGCAAGGTGGCAATGCCTGGGAGGGACAGGGCACGGCCAACACGCCCAAGGGAAGGACTGGAACTTGCAAAGGCCACGGAACACTGGGACACCTGAAGCAGACAGGTGATAGCTGACGGTTCATGGTATCGACTGCTAAATACGTGAATCTCTTGGCTCTGCAGCCACAAATATAAATCTATGCTGTGAATAACCAAAACCATGAAAAGAGATTTTTGCAGAAAAGCGTTAAATGCAATGTTAGGAACAATGAATAATAGGAAGCCATCGGAACGGCAACAAACATGAGGATGGTTAAGTTGGAATGCATCTAATTCATGGATTTTTTTTTCTCTAGCAAATTAAAAAGAACATTTCCTGTGAAATATAGCATATGACAGAAAAGTGCGCAGCACACAAATGTGCGACTTACTGAATTATCAAAGAGTGAGCAGACAGATCACCAGCACCCACACCAAACACCGAGGCGTCCGTTCTCTCCATGTGTTCCCCCAAACCCAAACTCAGGGCCCGTGTGAGTCTCCGACGAGCTCTAACTTCACCCCGAGCCATAGGAACCTCACAGGGAAGCAGTGACAAGGACACCGGAGCAGGCGGCCTCTCGGGCGCTCCACAGGCTTCAAGAGAGGGCACCCCTCCGTCCCCTTCTGTGGGGCTCCTGCCAGGAGAGATAAGCCACTGGGGAACGGTAAAGGGACTAGTTCAGGAAGAGCGAGGTCCTCCTTGGATTCACTCAGGTCACCGGGTCTGACATCTGCACATTTATCTGAATCTGAATCTCCTCATCGGCAGAAGAACAAGGAGAGTGAGACCACCACACAGCGTGTGGCCAGGATTAAATGAGACAGGATGTGTGGAGGAAGTGAAAGCTACTCCAACAGAAGCGCTTATCATCACGACCCAGAAAACATCCACGAATCTGGGTCCCGAGCCCATGCTGCCGCCAGGAGGCATGGACTTGTGTCATTCTTGCCGCAGATCTCACAAGATTCCAATTTAACTGGCCTTGGACATGTGTGTCCTGAGCCTCTGGGGTGTTTGAAAAGCTCCCCAGGTGATCTATCAGGTACGCTAGCTACTCAAGGTAGCTTCGTCCTGTTAAGAACAGTTAGAAGAGAAGAAGACTTCAAAATCGTGTGTTTAGATCTCTATTTATTTCCATGGCTGCAATCGACAGCTTGGGTTTTGCTTCCAGAAAGCTTAAAAAAAGAAACAAAATCAACGAATGTGTGAAAACCGTTCTTGAAATAACTCTGAGAGATGCTTGAATCGACTTAAGGGAGAATTAGAGATAAAAAGACCAGCATGATTCTTTCACTGTTCTGGATTTTCTTTTGTGCTGAAAACGAAATGATCACCTAACCTAGATACAGCTATTTTTATTCTCTCTTCAGGATTCTATCTCCTGTAGCAATTGCTCCCACGGTTGTAAAATGCTTCAGCGGTAACAAACATCTGATCGTGTTTAAATGATGCAAAAGGGAACCATGGTGGCGCTATGACTGAACACAATGTGTGTTCTGTTCTCAGATGAAACGTGTAACAGCTGTCTCAGTTCCTTTCATTTTAAATTTCTGTAAACTTTTAATTGTCTTGTTAAAATGTTGCAATTCTTTTGCTTAAAAAAAAAAACAACTTTGTATTCAATCTCCCTAGTCTCGCCTCCATTTCCACCTCCCACCACAATTTAACTGGGACTACGACTAGAATTGCAATAAACCAATGAGATTATCTTAAAGGAAGAACAGGAACAGATTAAAGATACTGAATTTCCCCCTCCACGAATAGGACATGTGCTCCTATATCCATAGCGAAATCTTTCTCTTTTTTCCTGAATCTTTCTTATCTTCCGGTAAAAGGCTTAAACATTTTTGCCCCTAAATCTGTTACGATTCTTAAATTCTACGGAGTTCTGTCCTCTGCATATATGCTTTCACACGTCCACGCTTGCTGCCGTGGGCGGGGTCCAAGGGCTCTGCCTGCAGTGCTCCAGGATGAGCCACGGCCGCGGCAGAGACTCTGGGGAAGGGTTCTCAAGGGGACTCTTTCTCCGCAAAGTTCAACGGCTGGCGAGACGGCTTCCAAGCCCAGCGGGACCGTGCCTGCACCACGGAGCAGGTGCAGCACACAACCAGCGGGGAGGAAGGTGGCCCCAGGAAGCCGCTGCTGGGAGAGGGACCGGGGTAAGTGTAACTGATGTACCAGCTGGGATGATTTCCCCTGCGAAGAACAGACCGCCCCCACCCCCAACACGGCCAAACGCATGTTCATCAGCTCCCATGGATGTAGCATTATCTTTCACGGAGGGGCGCCCCTCCCAGAAGCTCTGGCTCATTTCTTACTGGACATAGAAGGACATGAGGCCACCTCCACACCTGAGAAACGGGCGTGAGATTTCCATAAGGGGGTTAGAGACTGGTCCTAAATCCTTTCCTGGGCCTGAGCAAGGTGTCGCCTGACATCTAAGACGTTCACTGTCCTATAACCAGGGAAGGAAGGTCCCCACCTGTCAAGTGGGACAACCACAGTGTTCACTCAGACAGATGAGCAAATCTTAATAGGAAAAAGAGCTCCTCCAAACCACTAAGTGAAAAAGCCCAGTGGAAAACGGGGTAAAGAAGATAAATAGGCATTTCCAAGAAGAGAGAATTTTAACAGTCAGTAAGGCAGACGAAAGTCTCAACTTCACCAGTGGCTGCTACGAAATCAAATAATAAATTTAAAAAAAAAACCTGTAATACAAAATGGGACTGAATGGGAAAATTCCTATAGCATTCCTGGAAAACAACTTTATGAAAATTTAAAAGTACCTTTAACTTCTAACCTAATAATCCAATTTTCGAGACAAACAGTACCAGCAGACAAGGATATAGGAACGAGAATGTCTACGGAAAAGTTTATAGCAGCAAAATAAAACACTGAAATCACCGAACTTCTCACCCAGAAGACGACAGAGTAAAGTGCAGTGCCGACTAACACAGATGGGAAGGAGTCAGGAGGTAAGGGGAAAAAAAAGATGTAAACAAATTAAGAAAACCCTCAAAAATGTGCACGAGAACATATGTCACTGGCTCTCTTTCTAAGGGGAAAATTCTGGGACAAAGGTGCAAATGCCCGGGAAGTACTCAGTGACCTTGAAGGTGGACACGCGCTGCAACCCCAGCGGCCACACCAAGGCACGTGGACTCGAGGAGGCCCACGCGCAGGTGTCCACTGTGACCGTCCCTAACAGCGAAGTGCAGAAGCAGCCTCGGCGCCCAACAACCATCGAATGGAGACGTCACTTCGCAGCGTGATGTATGAACGTACTATATACAGCTTTGTGTGAATATTATAACACAGTGAACACGAGTGCATTAAAATCCCCATGAGAACATACGTTCACTGCAAAAGCACGTCGAACAAACAAAAGCAGCAGCAGAATATGCACAGGGTGATAGCTCATGTGAAACTTGAAATCAGGGAAATGAATTACGTACTGTTGATTTCCACAGAGATAAACGTAGAGGACGAGAAAACGTGCTCTCTTCAAGGCAAGGGTTACTACTGGGGAGGAAGAGTGGGCTGGACCACGGATGAAGGCTCCACCTCGTCAGTGATGCTGTGCTTCTTTAAAAATATGGAAACTTGCCGACATGTGTTGAATCTGGCTACAGATACATGAGAATTCACAATACTGTTCTCCGTATCTTTTGAATGTTTGAAATGTTTTAATAAAAATATTTTTTAAAGAGTACGTTTAGATTCATTTGGTTTGTTGATTATAACCCATGAGATCTGTTCCTTTCACCCATTTTTTTTTGTGACCTTAACAATTTCCTACATCTCTGTGTGCATTTAATCTCAACAACCCTATCAAGTAGATACATTTATGATGCTCTTTTCTTTTTCTGATGCAATAAAATAACTAACCAACAGCTACCAAGCATTTGTAACTTAAACCTAAGTTTGTCTGACACCAAGTCCACCAACCTATGGGATGAGCAAGCCACATAAATGAATTTTGGAAGGACACGAACATTCCGTCTACAGCACTCCCAGTCTTCTACAGCGTCACTAACCACACATCACGCCAAGACTAAAATGGAGCACTGACCCTAAACCCATTCTTGGGCATCCCTTACACCCGGACAGACTTGAGCCAACTCCTCTTCTCGAATTCCTATTGCCCATAACTTAGTTTGGGATCCCATGATCTCGCCTACCTCTGTCAGAGGTGCACTTGAAAAAACGCAGATCTCACCAGCGAAAGCTTTTAGAGGTTTGGCTAGTTCTCCAAGGACTGGAGAATTCAGTGAGGTATTACCATCTACACATGTATATGCACTAAGGCAAAAATGACTCCTATAAAATTTAAAAATTTTCTATTTATTCATATATTCATTTTTGCCCAAGTAACTTTAGGATTATCAATGTTTATACCAAATAAAAGGAGAGATGAATGAAGTAGAAATGAAACATACAATAGGGGGAATGAACAGGGGCAAGAATTAGTTCTATGACAGATGAGATCTTAAATGTGGAAGACAAAGCTATTAAGCTTTTAGGGGAAAATACAGAATATGCTCATGGCTTTGGCGTTTGGGGGGAATCATAAGCAAGATACAAAGCACACTCCAGAGTAAGACTGAAAAATTTCACTGCTTAACAAAAGGCTCATAAATAAAAAGACAGTGTATAATACCGAGGATATATAAATAATTTTAACTAATTAGAAAATAGAAAATGGCTCAGTAGAAAAATAGGCAAAGTCTTAAACACGCATCATATAGAAGAAGAAATAAATGGACAATAAGTATCATGAAAAGATGTCCAATAATCTTTGTAATTCAGAAAAGGCCAAGCAAAACTACAGTGAAATCTCATTTTACACACATCCCATTGGCAAAAGTATTTAAGTGTGTAAAATCAAGTGTTGACAAAGACATGGAGAGACAGGAACTCTCACAACCATGCTGGAGGGTGTGTAAGTTGGAGTAACACAATAGGAACACAATTTGGCATTCTCTCACCAAGTTCAAGGTGCACGTGCTCTGAGACTTGACATCCAGAAAGAAGGTCTGGCAAATGTGCATCGAGAGACAAGAATAAAAATGTGTATAACTTAGTAAAGGAAAAATAAAATAAAATAAAACGAGGAAGATCTAAATATACATTATGAATAGACTGGATAAATATTTTCTTGAAGATTGCATATGCAAGTGGTAAACAATGAAGAAAAAATTAAGGAATGACGAACCCCAGACTCCTGGTGTGACCTCCTCTGAAGGAAAAAGGGAGGAGCTGGCAGTCCCCTTTCTCACATGGGGACAGACAGACACGGGGCCTGGCAGGCAGCACTGGTTCTGACAAGTTAGTACCTGTGTCTGAGTCTATCCTGATAATTAAATAGGTTTAACATGCATCCTGGTCTGTGGATATTTTTTCTACTCTTTTCCTGTTACAATTATTTTTGACTATTTGTACTAGTAGAATTCAACGGAATGGGAGAATCTGTGGTGAAAAGCATGAAGATGCCTCAGGTTTGGTCTTCCACCCTTTCCTATTTTGCACCTAAATAATTGGTGCAAAATGAGTAAATTAAAAAATGAGACAGTATGGTAACATGGAAAAGGAAAGAAACTGAAAGCTTAAGAAAAAAAACAGAAATTTGAGAATTTCTAAGTTAAACATAGGGAGCTTAAGGGAACAAAAAAAATGTAAATCAGTGTTTTGAAAAGTAAAATAAAAAGTTTAAAACATGAACAACCGATGGAAAAATTAAAATAATCCTAATAGATATAACCACCTCCTCAGAACTTGTGGTGGTCGAATTACGTCAAAATTAAACTACAAAAAGGTGAACAATAAAAATTAAAAGATAAATAATTAAAAGGAAACAAAGTAGATTAAGGAAAAATACGAAAGCTAGACACTCACTCATTATTTAACGAATATTAATTTGGAAGTTTTTGTGTGCCAGGAAAAGTGCTCACTTCTAGAAATTAAACATCAGACATTAAAGGACATAAACATGATGTCAGTGCTAAACTATCAAAGGATAAAGAATGAAAGGTATAAAATACTTACTGGACAAATAAACACAAACTTTAAATGATTGTGAAGAAAAAAATTACGAAATCCAGAAAGCTTCAAAGATTAAAATGAGATAAAACAAATTAAGACACTTCAGAAGAAATGTGTCAGTCCAACACTGATAAACGAGAACCCTTAGTGCCGAGCAGTCCAGGCTGGTGTCACCTGCCGGTGCTGTGGCCCTGAGCCAGCTGCTCATCTGCCTTTTGTTTTTTTTCCAGGTTTGGGCCCCTAGTGGCTGCCCCAGATTCTGAAATCCTGACAGGTGGAAATAAGGCTGTCCCAGAGGGCAACGTCCCATGCCATCCCCCACATCCCCACATGGCAGTCAGCCCCACTGACATTCCCAATTCCGCACCCGTCCAACTCCCTAGGAATCTCCTAAGTTCGCTTTCGGGCCTGTTGCTGCCAGAGTATGGAAAAGAATGCCAACCTTAACGACCATGCTCAGGGAAGCTCGGGCCACCGCCATCCCTGCCGAGATGTACAGACACTCATGGAGCTTCCTGCCAAGATGGCAGAGCAGGTAAATTCTGTGCTCACTTCCTCTAACGACCGCATTGAAATTACACTGAACTACAGGACAGCCCTCACTGGGACGCGCCTGGAGTCTGCCTGAACAGAAGCCCCACAACTGGGGACAACAGAGCCACCTGGAGACCGGCAGGAGGGTGAAGACGCGGAACAGCCCAGTCCCACACCTGCCTGTGGCAGTTGGGCATCGGGACGGATGTCTCAGCCGGGGAGACCCCCCGGAGCAGCGAGACCAGCCAGGGTTCCAGTGCCTGAAAGCGAAGTCCCACCGTGTATGGCTGTGAAAGCCAGCGGAAGCGGTGGCTGAGGGAGACGGGGCCACTGGAGTTGCACGTGTCCCTCAGAAGTTCCTCTTACCAGCCGCGCGCGGACTCGCCACTGACAGACATGCTCGCTCGGAGCTCCGGCGCTGGAGCAGCAGCGTAAAAGCCGCCAACGACACACATGGGGGGGACTGAATTGTCTGGCTTCGGGCGCAGGCTGGCGGGGCAGCTTTCCCCCAGACAGGGGTGACGCAGAGGCCGCTGTTCCTCTGGGGAGCCTCTCCCGCTGCCATATCTGAGTCTCCTGCGGCAACGTAACCGGCCGTCCGCCCACGTGACTCCCGGAGGCCCCGCCCCTCCCAGCCTGCGTCCGCCCACGCCGCCTCTCGCGGCTTTTCCATACAAATGGCCAGTCTTTGCTCACGCAGTGAACTTTCCCAAAAATCTCTCAAAAGCTCACAAAACCAAAACACGCAGCGTCTGGCCTTGGCCTGCCCTGTCCCTCTTGCTGAGCAGCGCCCAGCCCGCCACTAGTGGTAGCCGGCCTCGGTTTGTGGCTCGGCCTCTAGAGTCACGTCCTACCCCAGCGTGGGATGTGGTGATCTGTGCACTGCTTGGTGGCTCGTGCCAGGGCACAGGCTGGACTTGGCCTGCACCAATGTCTGTCGTGAGGCCCCGGCCTGCACGCCCGGTGGCCAGCCTTTGTTCTGAGCTGGAGCACAACCCAGCACAACATCTGAGGATGACACACCCAAAAGGCAGCCAGGGGAGGCACCAGAGCCCTGGCAAAGCGAATCCTGCGCACAGTATCAGCCCCTGCACAACAGCTCCCCCACTGTGGTCACAGCCAGTCCTCACGACCGACTGGCTGGGGTCCGTCCCTCCCACTGATGTGCAAACAGCAACCAAGGCTCAACTGCGACAGGAGGGCGCACATGACCCACACAGTGGACAGACGAGGGGCACCCGACTCAGGTGGCCAGGGAGACTGCACCACTGGGCCCTGTAGGACACTACGTAAGGCCACTCAACTAAGACCGGGAGACATAGGAGCCCTACCTAACACACACAACCAAACACAGGTAGGCAGGAAACCTGGAGAAACAAAGAAACATGTCTCAAATGAAAGAATAGGACAGACATCCAGATAAAGAACTGAACATGATGGAGACAAGCAAGCTACCACACGCAGAGTTTAAAACACCGGCTATCAGGATGCTGAACGAACTTAGGGGAAGAGCAGATGAACGCAGTGAGAACAAAGAGATAGAAAACATGAAAAGAACCAGTCAGAAACGAAGACTACAATAACGAAAATGAAGAATACCTTAGGAGGAATCAACAGATTAGATGAAGCAGAGGGCTGAATCAGAGATTTAGAAAGTAAGGAAGCAGAAAACACCCAACAGAACAGCAACAAGAAAAGAATCAAAAAAAAAAAAAATGAGGGTAGTTTAAGAGGGCTCTGGGACAATGACGAGCGCATCAACCTTCACATCGTAGTGGTACCAGAAGGAGGCGAGAGAGAACAAGGAATTGAAAACCTAGATGAAGGAAGAAATGGAAAACTTCCCTAACCTGGTATAGGAAATAGACACACAAGCCCAGGAAGCACAGAGAGATCCAAATAAGATGAACCCAAACAGACTCAAAACCAACCAAGACACATCATAATGAAAATGCCAAAGGTTAAAGACAAGGAGAGAATCTTAAAAGCAGCAAGGGCAAAGCAGCTAGTTACCTACAAGGGAGCTCTGAGAAGACTGTCAGCTGATGTCTCAACAGGAACTTTGCAGTCCGGAAGGGATTGGCATGAAATATTCAAAGTGATGAAAAGCAATGAAGGTTACTCTACCCAGCAAAGCCATCACTGAGAATCGAAGGACAGATAGAGAGCTTCCCAGACAAGAAGCTAAACCAGGATTACAAAGAAATGTTGGAGGAACTCTTTAAGAAGAAGAAAAAAAAACACACACACATATATGTGTGTGTGTGTGTGTGTGTGTGTGTGTGTGTGTGTATGAATAAAATGGCAGTAACTACATATCTACTACCAACTCCTTTAAATGTAAATGGATTAAATGTTCCAATCAAAATATAGGGTGGCTGAATGGATACGAAAACAAGACCCTTACATATGCTGCCTACAAGAAACTCACTTCAGCTCAAAAGACACGCACAGACTGAAAGTAAAGGGATAAAAGAAAAAATTTCATGAAAATGGAAACAAACAAAACTATGGGATAACAATACTTATATTAGACAAAATAGGCTTCAGACCATGGTAACAGAATCACTGAGTTTTACACACTGAAGAACAATCATTTTCACAAATGGAATGTTTTAAGTATGCAATTTCTTTTCCTTGCTATGATTTATGTTTTGGAAGTTGTTTGTGGCTTTTGTAAAAATGATCATCATTATAAAAAATTTAACCGTGCATGTAAAGAACAAAGAAAAAAACCACAGCGAGGCCCCCTCACATAATTTGTACCTCAAATAGTCACATATAAAAACAAGCAATTAAACAAAAAACAAAGGCTAGTGGCCTTTTCTAGAGTGTTTGTCTCCCAAGAAACGCGTAGCTTCCTCAGAAGGATTTCGTTCACTGTGACCAGAGATGCTACAAATGACAGGAGGGCCGTTACAGTTCTGCTGAACCCTGGATCTGCCGCCCGGTGCTGACGCTGGCAGGGTCGCTGGCAGGGTCGTTTGTTCCACTCGGGGCTCCAGTTCCCTCCCCTGGAGGGGAGCGGGTTGGACAGGACCCTCTGCCTTCCAGGCGGGGAGGTGGGAGGGTCTGCTGTTACAGCTAACCCCACGAGGGGGCAGCTTCTGCACACGCAAACGCAAGCTCTGCGCCAGCGGCATGGGGCCCGGGGTGCAGAACTGTGCCCCGGGATGCGGAGTCCACTGCGATGAAGACGACCGTGTAGGCAGCTGGGGACCAGAGCCCTGCAGGAAGTGCCAGCCCCGCGGTCCCAGGCAGAGGGGGGACTCCTGGCCCCAGGGCTGACTGAGGAGTCAGCCTTCCCTGACCTGGTGGCCGGGACGGGAGGAGATTGTGACAGACATGAGAACAGGGGGGTGACAGGCAAGTGAGGTCAGCAGAGAATCACGTGGATGGAGCACAGGGCAGGAGTGGACAGGGAGTGGCAGAAGGGAGTGGACAAGAGCCAGTCCCTGCTGGCGCCAGCCGCATCCAGGTAAGTGATGGGCTGTCCTCAGTTCTCTGGAGCCCTGGAGTGACAGCGTTAGGGAGTGAGGGGACAATGGGCCGTTCTCCTGCACTGTCCGTGGACTTGCAAATCATCGCATCTTCTTTCCTGGCAGGTTCGGTGCCAAGCACGAAAATACAAAACATATGCAGCACCTATGATCTAACCGCTTCGAGGAATCCCCCCCCGAGCAGATAACCACACGGATGTGACAGGTACATGTGAAAAGCTGGTCCTCAAATAATGGAGCTCGCGCCTGTCAGAACGTACCATCGATACGACGAGAAGCAAGTGCTGACGAGGCTGTGGAGAGGAGGGACCCGGCACTGCCGGTGGGAACGTGAACGGGTGCAGCCATGATGGAAAGGAGTATGAAATTTCATCAAAAAGTTACAAATAGAACCACCATACGACCCAGCAACTCCACGTGTGGGTATTTATCCAAAGAGATCAAAAACAGTCATTCAAAAATATATGCACCCCTGTGTGCACTGCAGCCTTATTTATAGCAGCCAAGTGACGGAAGCAGCCTAGATCTCCATCGACGGGAGAATGGATAAAGAAGAGGCGGTATGTCTCCACGGCGGAATATTACTCAGGCACAAAAAAAGAATGAAATCTCACCATCTGCAAAGACACGGATGGACCTAGGAGGTATCACGCTCTGTGAAATAAGTCAAAGACAAACACCGTATGATTTCACTTATGTATGGAAACGAAAAACAAAATACATGAACCAACAAAACAGAAACCAAGTCACAGACACAGAGGACAGACTGACGGTCCCCAGACAGGAGTGGGGTTCAGGGGGAGGGTGAAGAGGGGAAGGGATTAGGAAGCGCAAGCTCCCGGTTATCCCAGCAGCCGCAGGGAACAGAGTCAGCAACACTGTAGTAACCATGTCTGGTGTCTGATGGCACCAGCCTTCCTGCGGGGATCACTTCCTAAGGTGCATAACTGTCTGACCACTACACTGCTCACATGCAACTAATATCACGTTGTATGTCAACTGCAGTTGAAAAATTGAACAACGAATCTCAATACACTCTGAACACAGAGCTGGTCCTGGCCACAAGCCAGCAAGGGAAGAGCTGGGACTCAAACCCAACTGTCTGACCCAAGTGGCTGTCACAAACCTGAGCTTGCTCACCCTCCCCCAGGTGACTGAACTGAGTAGGGATGTCACCTTCATCCTCAGACCCAGCTTTGCTGGGATAACATTTTCAAGGGAAGAACAGAAATGTGCTGAATCCACGTGACTTGAATAAAATATGCAAATCTCAATGCAAAAACATTTTACATCTCATGGTCCACAGAATCACGGGCGTAGAAGCCACTCTGCACGCGCAGAGTTCCTTTCGCGTGTTTTTCTGCCACTTAAAGGCATGAGGACTTGCTCATCACTCAGATAAAATCTGAAGACTACGACCAGGACCCTGGGGCCACGATGAGCCGTGTCCCCGCGCCTGCTGTGACTTCCCTGTCACCCCTTCCTGTCCCACTTGGCCCCCAGTCGCCTGACCTCCCGATTCTTCCCTTGGTGTCTTCCTGACACTCCCGCCTCAGGGCCTTTGCACTTACTGTCCCCTCTGTCCAGAACGTTCCTCCGCAGAGCTCGCCTCTGCACTTCAGGTACGTCCACTTGATTCTCACCCTGTCAGAGGTCCTCTCTGACCACCCCCCTCCACTCCCTCCAGCCACCCCGATCTGTCTTCCCAGCTGTAGGTAGGTGTGGGAGATCGGTGCCGCCCACCGTGGCTTTAACTGAGTGGGCATGATGGCTCTGACACAACATTCACGTGACATCCACCTAACCACAGCAGTCCATACGGTAACTTAGAGAGTGAGCGTGGCAGGCGGCCTCCCCCGGGAGTGGGAGACACACGCCCGCCCACCCACGCCCCAGGCAGACTCCACAAAGAGCCTGTAGGAAAAACAGCCCCACGACTCAGCACACAAGGACACACGGGGGGAATGGGGTCCTCCTGCCTCGGTGACAGGAATCGTGGGCTTCCCGCAGTCTGGGGCGGGCGTGGGGACAAGGCATGGTGAACCCCCGGCGGCCCCCAGGGTGCAGCTGACTGCTCTGGACACTGCTGCACCCCACCCCGGGTATTATCGGAACAGATGACACTGACTCCTGGCTGTGACGACGGGGATGGGAGGGTGCAGGACGCGTGGGTTTTGGCTGCACGCACCAAGGTGAGCCCCACGGCCTTAGCCACTGACACGGCACCTCGGACCATGACCGCTGTGCATGTATGATATCAGTGATCGTGCAGTCATGTAATTCATGAACTGTCATCTATTAATGAGTCAGTGTCTAACAACTATGTGTATATATAATTACGTGTATCACACAGATACAATTAACCGTGTGTATATATGTAGTACATATAGTAATTACATAGACTATTATCTCTAATTTGTCTGTATTACACTTATGGCTTGTGATTTTACATAATCCAATAAAACTGTCATTAGCAGACCTGATGCAACACAATTTTAAGATACAGATTTCCTTCCGTTAAAAAAAGTTACATATAGGCACTTTGGAGATGATAGTTTGAATCAAAACAGTTCAAATTCCATCCTAAAGTTTCCATTAAATTATCCATAAAAATACAAAAATGGGTCAGTGACAGGACTCATGTTATTAAAGAAAATAAAATTTTAGAAAAGAACCCTCCCCCACAAACACACTCGAAAACCAAAATCAAAAGACAAAAAAAAAGAAGAAAAAAGAAAAAAGAAAAAAAACAGGGAAAAGCAGCAGAAAAAGTTGGGGTAAGAGTAGCACGTACGAGAAGCAAGTCAGGATTTGTACTCTGCTCCTTCTCCCCCACCGGTCTCGGGCAAGTCCCGATGCAGAGCCTGGGGAGGTGCAAAGCGGGGTGCCCGCTCACTGAGACCTGGCCCATCACGAGTCCTTGGTCATGGCAAACGTGCGTGTGCGGCAGAGACACATGCTCAGCTGAGCACCGACGTGGGAACCCCTTGTTCGAGAAAAGGAAGGGGACAGCTCCCAGAAGTTCAAGGCTGCCTAGGGGTAGAGGGGACACAGAATTCTAGCTCTTGAGCCAACAAAAGAGGGCACGGCTTTGTAACAGTCTTCACTGTAGTTCTCCTCTTGCAGCTTGCAGGAGACTCCACAGGGTGTTTGCTTCGGGCACCCTGAGTATCTCTGAGTAACTTCTCTGAGGTGACGAGCACCTGAATTTCCATGGGTTTCCTCTCCCCACCTCTGGCTTGCATGAAGAAGTCTAAACGCTTCCTAACTGTTGTCCGTGAGGCACAATGGGTGTGTCGTCACCACAGCGGTGGAACTCCGGGTGAAGGCACACCGGGAGTCCTGGCAAATCGATACTGGAGGCGAAATATTTTACAGGACCGCAGTAGTAAACCAGTATCCCATCCTCAGAGGTCTGTTTCCTTGGGCGATTGCTAACCCTTTATCTGTGAGGGCTCAGTCATCAAAGTAAAAATTGTAATAGGTATTTCAACGGAGGGAATTGAACATAGGCAATTGGGTACATAGTTGGTATACTGGGGTGAGGGGGGACAGGGAGCCCAGAAAAGATAAAAACAAAAACACGAGAAGCAGTTCTGACCCACAGGGCTGGGAGAGAAGAGACAGGAGAACGGCTGGGGTGATCGGAACCCAGACGTGGGCGGCAGGACCCACTGAGCTGGAATGTGGGCCTCTGCGACGGGGCCCTTCCTGGCTGCGTGTGAAATGGCTCGGAAGGTCTGTGACGACAGAGGTCCTGGGACTGCTGGGAGGGGCTGGACGCCACGGCTAAGGGCTGCTGCTGGGCAGTGGTGCCACTCGGAGGCGACGCGAGCAAGGACGGCACATGGGAGAGGAAGCCGCGGCTCACCCCCAGCCCCCGCCCCCCGCACCGGCAGCACCCAACAGGGCGTCTTCCGGCAAAGACCCTCCGAGACCCGGAATCACAGATGCGGCCCAGGAGGGTGGCCTGGCTGAGAGGCAGCCGGCCGGCGGCGGCCACAGCACACGCGCTGTTAAGAATCACAAAGCATTTAATTTCTCCGTTCAAGGAGGAAAAGAGAATTTACGAATAAGCTTTCTATAGTGAATCAGCATGGGCACTGTTTGGGTTTTTCTGAACCAGCATCTGAGTGAGTGCAGCGCATGTGAGCTCAACATTGAATTGGTGCGATTACATTAAGTGACTGAGATCACAAGCCTACTGTGAGCGTCCTCGCTGAGTTCGACAGGGAAACTTACGTCCCGTGAGTGACAGAGCAGAGCCGAATGGAACAGCGTGCCTTGAGATTAGCAAACAGATATTCACGTTAGATGCAACCCTACGGTTCCAGCGTGTTCATTTCATTCACGGCTCTCCGATTTCCAGAATCGCTTTAGAAGTACGCGGCTGTCCGGCCACATCTACCCTCGTGCTCCGCCGTCCCCCTTTCCCAGCCTCTGAACGGCGGCAACTTGGTCTCGCATGCTTAGATAAACACCTGGGAGCTCTCTTGGGAACGATCCCAAGTCTAGACATTGTTTAAAAAAAAAAAAAAACCTCACATATGTTTCTGATTACGAGAAACTGTTACTCTGCAGACAAGAGACAATCCCGTGTCCTCAGTGAGCTGCTGATTAGGGTGCATTCTGTGATGAAGCACTTAAGAGTCACATGTAATGCTTGCCTCCAAAAAGCACATCATGAAAGGAAAGATAGAGAAGAAAAACGATTTTGTCTAAACTGTTGGAGCACCTATTTTTCTAATGCAAGACTTCGATTATGGGAAGGGAGGTAATTCACAACAGTCTTCCCAGTAAATTGTGTTGTCATGTTCTATAATTCTGACAACACTACTCGTAAGAAATCTGATCTCAGCACTGCAGGTTAAGACGATCTATGTAGATACGCTTAGCTGCTGTTTTCTAAAATTTAAACTGAAGTATAACGTCATTATAATTATTTAATAGAAAATCACCTATGATCATATTCAATTCTAGGAAAAAAGCACAACGCCCAAATCAGAAATCCTAAAAATGTCATCAAAATACAGAGCTATCGAGAATGGATTCGAGGAAGACGGGCCACCTACAGTTACAGCCCCACAGACGCGAGCCACGAGTGACCATCAGTCCACTGACCGTCCTCCCTCAGGGCAACCAGGACGGGCAGGCGACGGCCTCTGGACAGGGAGACAGGACGCGGACCAGGGACCTAGCACCGAACCCTGCAGTCTCAAGAGATGGCGCCTGGAGGTGGCCTCTCTCCCGTGGAGCACGCAGGAGCCTGCACAAGTGCAGCTCAGGATTTGGGGGCCATGGCCTGGGCGAGCCGGTCCCTTTGGTTCACCCAGGATTTACTGAGTCAATCATCCACCTTCTCACGGGAGCCGTCCCCACCAGGCTGGTCCCCTTGCTGGTGTGGGGGGACACAGCTCACTGTCCCTGTTTAACCCACAGAATGGCTTAAGATGATGGGCTAAACTAAGAAAAGAGACTGTTTCATAACACAATGAAATGAACATAAATTACAACGACAAAATCCATCAATCTGAGGACGAATGTGAAGCCACGAACTCTCCCCATGACGACCGCAGAAGGACACGGAGGAACCTCGTTTGCAGGCGGTGGCCGTGGCCGCAACTCCTCCCGACCCCACCCTCACGCTCGGAACAGCCGGGGCCATTTTTTCTCAGTCACACGCTTTGACATTAGATGACATTAACTCCCTGCGATCACAGATGTAGCCGTTAGCATTCCCACCTGTTATGCTACTGGCTTTATCAATCTAAATGTGTGCATAGAAAGAACTCCTGAATAATATTTAAGGGAAAAAAAAAGTCATTTTTGTCCCTAAAATAACCGACTCCAGAGGGTCCTGGATCTTGGGGACACTTTGAGGCTCTGTGGACAGAGTGGTTCCCACGGTGCAAGCTGGGCGTGCCCGGGGCCTGTCTGCCAGTCCTCACACGAGGGTTCTGGCCTGAATGCTTTCTCAGGCCCATGGGCTCCGGACAACGGCCAGTCCGGAAGGAGCCCCTCCTGTCAGGACAGCAGCAAGCTCGGGTGACAGGGCCAGCACCCCCGTGATGGACCGAGCTACACGCCGGTTCTCTCAGCGAGGTAATGACAACACGCGCTAACAGCAGTCCACGAGCGACAGGAGACACGGGCCGGGTCCCAACTCCCGCCCCTGCCCCAGGGCAGGCCGAACCCGGATCCGGACGTGGCCGGGAGGAATGGTGCTGCTGCGGCCCAGCCTGAGCCCCGTCCCCCTCCGGTGCTCTCATCCTACATCATCCACGGAACGTCCTTCGTGCCCCGCAGGCCCCCGGCCTACTGCCACTGCACGGGCACCTCCTGGTTTCCAAGACGTGACAACAAACCACCCAGCTTCCCCAAGGTTTATCTTCATCGAGTGCAGAGTCCTAACCGAGCTCTTATCTCTGGGCATCCGGATTTCGAGCCAGGCCCGTGACAGGTCTCTGCACACGGTGGAGTGCGGGATGTGCGCCCTTCAGAGCAGCCACGCGAGCCTGTCTGCCACCGACGTGGCCGCCCTCGCCCGGCCGCGGCCCTCCGTGGCCCACACGCCTGTCAGTCACACTCTGCCTGCCTGTGGGCTGTGCCCTGGTGGCGGCTGCGAGTCTGCGTGGCCGTAAGTCCATCTGTCTTCTGTGAGAAGACGACGGGCTCTGGACAGAACGCGATGGGGCAGGCCACGCTCCGCGTGGAAGTCACCGGTGCGCCCAGCCTCTCGCTCCCCTAGGCGTTTCCCTGGCTTAGGGGACGGTTTTGCGTTGGCTTTTTCGCATCAACCTCCCAGTAAACACTCCCAGCTTCCCGAACATGCACAGAACCTGCGGACAAAGACGGGCCTGGGACGAGCGCGGGGCCCTGACCCAGGGGCACCTCACGGCGGGTGCCGGGAGGCCCTGCCGGCCCCGGTCGGGCCACCGGTTACAGTGAAGCCCGCGCCACTTCCCCATTCTCCACGGACGCCCGAGCCGGTCTGTGCGGCAGGAGAAAACCCGGACTTCCTGAGTCCCCCTGTGTCAGCCACTAGACTATTTCTCTTATTTACTTATCTTAACAACCCTACGGAGTAGGTACCATTCCCCTTTTTCAAACAAAGAAGCCGAGGCCAGAGCCGTCTGCATCTTGTGTGGGTCACCGCCAGCAGTCGGGGCTGTGCGGTCCGTGTGACTCCGAAGCCGCTGCTTTTCACACCGAGCGGACGCATGGACCAGAACTGCAGTGTGAGCGGCCTGGGGACCGGTTCTTAGAAGACGTCCCAACGTCGCTAGCATTCGTGACTTCGGACGGCCGAGGCCGCTCTGCGAGGCCACTGCTGCTGCTGCTGCACAGCTGGGGTCAGTGAAGCCGGGCCAGCAACCAAGCAGGACCAGAGGCTTCTTGCCAGGGTCGCGGGGTGCCCAGGAGGCCACGTGCTTCTCGTTAAGATGTTGCAAGTGAGCCGCTGCGAGGGTTTCAGGGGAGGATGTCGGACTGGAGACCCTCCCGCTCCACATGGGCTGCGTCTCACTCAATGGGGTCTTTGTTCGCCTGCTCCCCACTGGGGGCGGTGTATGGGGGGGGAGGGAGGTCAGGCCCTGGGCAGCTGGGGGGCCCTCGGGGGAGGAGCCCCGGCCCTGAGCGCTCGCTCCCCCCTCAGCTCCCGACGAGGTACAAGGAAGCCTTTATGGGCTGGTGCGGTGAGAACTGATGGAAGCCAGCTTTGTTCTATTTTTGCAAAGTATTTCTGGTTGAGCTAATTCTATGGAAAAAAGCAGTCAGTGGGTCTGTGTGTTTGTGCAGGCCCCTCGTATGGCCGCTCTGTGCCAAGCTCCCCGAGTCTGCAAGGAAGCGAAGCCAGACGCGCTCCGCGTCCTGGGCCCTCACCCCGCTGACCTCGTAATCTTTCCAAGTTTACCCAGCGCTCTCGCAGCCGTATTTGCATGGAAATTGATCTCTGGGCTCCTGGCTTTTGGCAGGAGGACACTTCCTTCATATGGAAAAGTGTTTAATACCGATTTTATGGTCTGTCTGGCCGCTGCAGGCCCCGCACCCCCTCCCTCGGCACCACTGGCGCGGAGCACGGAAACCTGGCTTCGAATCACCCGTTTCCAAACGACCCCGAATTTTCCTCCCAGCATGACGGGGGGCTGCCCCTGCCCCCTTCTCACCCTGCAAAGGGGAAGGGCTGCTGTGAAGGAAGACGACATTCTGAATGCACCCGCGCTCTCTTCCAGCTTCTCCTCTTCTCGTGAAACGTGACTGCAGGAAGGGAGGGGCTGAGTTTGGTTTGTAATGCTCATGAACAAAAGCGAATGGAAATTATTTTGTGGGGGACACTGATAAAATGATGCCACATGTTTGCGTTTAAAGACTAAAACTAAAGAAGACCAACACGAGGGAAAAGTGAGCATTTTCTGGACCTGAGGACTCAGACACTAAATGACACGACACCTCCAAGCAAATCCCAGCATCAATCTGCTGCGTCTCCCTAAGAGACGCATGTACACACAGTGGAAAATTATCAGGAATGCTAAGCATGCTGGGAGACAACATAGATACACACAGTCAGAAAGTAAGTATGGCATGCTACTTACTCCTCACATTCCTTAACGGTGAACGAGTGAGCAACTTAATGATTTACGCCTGGCCAAGCTCTGTTTCTGGGAGTTGTTGCATTTTAAGTGCTGTTATTGTTGACACTGTCCAATTTCTGAATTCACTCGACTGTAGTTAAACTGGCTGTGCCCACTCCTGACCCCAGCAATCCACTGTGTGACCTCGGAGCCACTCATGCCTTCTGGGTCCCCAACGACGCCTCTACTCCCCAACACGTCATTGATCTTGTCACCCCGGCTGCCTCCACTACACCGCAGGTCCCGGAAAGACCGACGGAGCCCCGGGGACCTCGGCTCCTCGCTCTTGCCCAGCGGCCCCGTCTCCCTTCCTCATCTATTGCACAGACGCCACTTCAGCCGCAGGAGAGAGGAGAGAAAAATGAAGAAAGCTCCCCTGAAGTCCCCACTGCCATCATGTTCTCCCAAGGCTGGGGATTTCTTCTCCACGTTGTCACGTAGGCGCACTCAACTTTTACACAGCCATACTCATAGTCTGAGCAGAATTCATTTTGCCTTTCACTTAATATTATCGTCTAAGCATTTTCTGTGTTTCTGGAAAATCCATTTATGTAACAATACCTGTTATATGGGCTTCTATGGGCCAATTAATATAAAAATAATTACGTTTTTTAAAAGGCCACCTAGTATCTGCGTAATATGCCATCAAAGAAGCACTGCTTACTGAAGCACATGGTTTTATGGGAAGTTTTTATTTTTGTGTTTCATAAGTGAAGCGGTTCCTGTGGGACAGTGCGCTGTGGTGCTGGCTCCCGTGGGACGCACCCCGGCCCCTGCAGGCCGGTGACATCGCGTCTCCCCGCCCGCCCCACGTAGGAGTGGGAGGG
Organism: Macroglossus sobrinus; assembly: GCA_004027375.1. Taxonomy (NCBI): domain Eukaryota; kingdom Metazoa; phylum Chordata; class Mammalia; order Chiroptera; family Pteropodidae; genus Macroglossus; species Macroglossus sobrinus. The sequence goes on along the minus strand of PVKZ01004652.1, from coordinate 4,381 downwards.
GGTCGGCGGCTGCTGGATTTGACTCTCTTGACCTCGTCCTGTGCGGAGACGACGGGGTCTGCGAGGGCAACGCGGAGAGCAGGGGACACAGAGGTGAGGCGCGTGTCCGGGGTTCCAAGCACTGGGTCGGTTCTCAGTCCCTGTGAGTGACTTTCACACAAGTGCCCGGTGCCACAGCAGTGGCCCTTCAGGGGAGATGACCTTCTGCACTCTCAGTTGTTTTATGAGAAGCATGCTACTGCCTCATGGTTAAGCATAAGAGGTTAGCCGGAGTCGAGTGGGTCTCCCAAACCCTGGGCCTTGCGTGGAATCCGGTTCTGTGAAAGGCGTTTAAGGTCTGGACTCACTGCAGCCCTAAAAGGGTGTCTGCTTCCTCTCGTGTCCGGTTAACCCGCCTGCGAGTAGCCAAGGCTGCCGTTACTTTGGGGACCATGTGGGAATTCATGAAGCGGTGAGCGGAGCTGCCTCGTGTCACTTTGCAAGAGGCGAGCATCAGCTTTCCGTGGATTCTGCACGGCACTGTTAAACCCTCAGTAATCTGAAACCAGCCGCGGAGCAGTGACACAGCATGGGAACTGGCCAGCGCTGCGCCTCAGGGCACTTTCCTCCTGGAGAGCGGACCGTGACACCACCCGCCAGCTTGCAGGTGCGGCCTGAGCCAAGCGGCCGAACCTCACGAGTCCGGCCGACCCGGAGCACGCGGACCGCTGCCCTGCGCTGAGAACGCTTTCCTGTGGGTGCCTGGCAGAGTCGAAGGGGCTTCTCCGTCTGTGTGCCAGGCGTATCTGAACAGTTTGATGAGCAACGAGGCACAATGTCAAGATGCCAAGAAGCTCGGAGACCAGTCCAATGGCTACACACCTGCTCACGTGTTACACACGCACACACCCCTCGGTGTGCATGGGAACAGCCAGCCGCCCCCTGCCTGAGTATCTGGCCTCCTACTTCTGAGATGAACTCTTGTCTCCTGTATCTGAACAAAGCTAAAACCTCCTCTTTTTGTGTGTGGGATAGACAGGCCATCATAACTCAATTAGGAAGCATTTCCTCCTAGGAGCCCACGGAAGGCAGGACGACAGGCAGTGATGCCGCCCGCTGGAACAGCGTCAGCACGAGGGGCAGGCGTGCCAGCCAGTCAGGGAGCTCCTGGGGCCCCTTCCGCTCCTCCAGCAGCTGCGCCAAGAGCAGGCGGCGCGTACTTCCACGGCCTTCCAGGAACCGTCCCAGCCATTTCCTGTCCACTTGCTGCTAAAACGTGAAACCGACCCTTCAGAGAACACTGCGCACGGGCCACTGTGGACACCAAATGGAGACTAAGAGTTAACAGTCCCGATCTGTCGTCTTCTCTTTTTCCCTGAGACGCACGCACGCACACGCGCGCACACACACAAACACACACACGGAATATACAGTGAACGCTGGCAGGGCTGCAGGCCTCCTGGGACATCTACACCGTGTGACTCCTCCGAGTCAGCACCGGTCCTGGCGGGGAGCAGCGCTGGGCGCTGCCCACCCAGGCCGTCTCCGTCCACGACGACTTCCCCCCGCGTCGCTCCTCGGTCCTCGTCTGAGGCTTCACTGCATCCCCCCCCGAGCCACGGCAGCTACTGGACTACCCCAAGTCTTTCTCCCTCTCCCCCCTTTTTCCCTAAGCACAGGAGCTATCTAAAGAAAAAAAGAGATACGAGAACGGAAGTGGCTGCCTTCCTCGGACACGGAGGAGACGTCGCTGAATCCATAAGCTTCAGTGTCGAGGCTGATGCTCATTTCTTTTTGGCCCGTTTTGCATTTGTTTTGGACAAAATTTTGTTCGGCTGGTACACGGAGGTCTTTGGAGGAATATGCTTAGAAGGTGGGATCATGTAGCTTCCTTAACTGAGGTTAGGGCCAGAACCGACCCTGTTTCGAGACTCTCTGTCTCAGCATCCTCAGTTTTGATGCATCTGCTGCGCGCTGCGGAGGCGCACACCCGGTGACAGCACGGTGCGCGCGTCTGCGGCAGCTGGCCCTGTGCAAAGGGGGTGTCATTGTTCTTCCCTGGCCTCCATGCCACGGCACTTCTCGCACGGGCTTCCCGCCAAAGCATGAAATCTCCAGGGAAACACGGGCCGGTTGCCATGGACACTCCCTGAGCTAATAAGCCAGGTCGCACCTCCCCACTTCCAAGCGCGCCCACGAAGCCAGCCCTCTGGGTGATCAGCTGATTCTATCCACTGGCATGTCCCACACGCACAGGCTCACACTCACTTCACGGGCGAGGGACAGGCGTGAGCAGGGGCCCTGCGGATGTCTGTACCTGCCCCAGCTCGCCCGGCGCGAGGCCATCGTCGGAACGCGCAGGCTCCAGCAAACACGGGCCCTGAAGAGTGACTGCCCTGCAGCGCGTCTGAGGTGGCGGCGTTCGCTCCAGCCCTGCCTCCAGCCCGTTCCTCTACCCGGCCAGGTCCCAGTGCCCTCCTCACCACTAGGGTGAAACTCAGTGCCTAGGACCCGGAGACCGGCCCACACTGCAAATTACCACCGCTCCCCAGCTAGCGGGGGAAAGGACCGTGTCAACCAGCATGAGAAGAGAGTCTGGTTAATGTCTCAGAAAAATGTGGGTACACACATGTGGACCTCAGATGGGACATGGACGGCTCTGCAGGTCAAAACTGTACACACGTTGGTGCCCTCCTCACTGACCTTTGGCTGGGAGGTGGGTTTTCACAGTGAAGATGGTGACAGCGTGTGAGTTAACTGCCCCGGGTCCTGCATCTGTTTATACCACTCACTAACTAGCAGTCTAACGTAAGCCAGCTCTTACTTCAGTTTCTTTATCAGCTAAATACAGCATTTAATAACACACTTAAATATCTGATGGCTGTTATCCATGACAGAGCAGTTGGGTTTTTAACTTATCCTTTCTCATCTGCATTCTCCAAAATTTTTAATGGACATGAAATATTTAAGCAGACTTTTTCCTGATTTTTAAACAATATGAAATGTAAAAATTGCTGTATGAGCTCGCTGTTTCTACCCCATCATACAAGCAAATATCTCACTCTCTGAGTGCTCCCCAAAGCAGCCAAGGAAGTGAACAAACCAAAACACAACACCATGTAACATCAACGAGACCACAGAATAGACCTACATCATCTCCAGGTACCAAATCACCAGATACGTCCTGTACAACAATTAGCCGACCATGATAAAAAGATGAAATCCATGTTTGAAAATTCCTGCAAGAAATAGGAAGCTGTAACAACTGATGTAGCAAATTTTGCCAACAGTTCATTTTAGAGCTGAAAAGTACAATAAGTAAAACTTATTACATGGTGTAAGAGCAGATCAGACACTGCTGAAGAGAGAATTGGAACTGGAAGGCCGGTCAAAGGAGCTATGCAGAATAAAGCACAGAGAGACGAGGATGAAAGATACATCAAGAAGCAGAAGACAGGAGAACTCCTTGTTGCATTTAACCATGAGCTGCATGTGTGCACAACCAGCCTGCACCCTGGACCGTGAGTCTTGGAGCTGGAGACCCCATAATTATGCCCCATCACAGACACTGACCCAGGAGAGCTGCTCGGGCCCTAGTGGCGGCTAGGAGAACCTGCCCTTCCCATCCTGCTCCTCATGGGAAGGCTCCCTCCCTCGCACCAACAGCTGTGAGCTCAGGCCCTAGCTCAGGAAGCGGTGTGGGCTGCGTGCAGGGAGCACACGCGGAGAGAGTACGGGAAGCAGGGCTCCGAACTCGGTCTGCGTCAGGCAGAGCTCACGAGGCCCCCCTGCCTACCTGAGTCTCTTGATCCCCTTGGTAAGACTGTCACGAAAAGACGACGAGCTTGGCTCAGGACCGTGAGCCTCAGGACCTCGGTGCCTCCAAGTGGCACCACCAGGTCACAGAGAGCGGGACCCACACTTAACTCTGAAGTGAAAATTACCTTCCAGCCCATGCGACCCATATCATACTACTAACATAGATGCTAAAGACTGTCACAAACAAAAATACCGGATTATGATCTGGCGTCTACAGAATCATCCTATTTTTACTCACATGTTTATTAATTCAAAAAGCATTTACAGGATGCAATAAACCTGTTGTAGAAATATTTTTGTGTGGGTGCATATACATACATACCTGAAATAGATGAATTGTAAGAAAATTATTTTAAATGTATTTCTAGATAGTTAAAACGAGACACAGAGAAAAGGTCTGGGAGAAAAAAATTAGCCTAGACATAATTATGCGCATATGGTAGAATTATTATGCTGGTTTAAACACTTTAAAAAATGATTCCTATTTGTTAATTTTCTACAATAACAGATAATAGATTTTTAAATATTGTCATTGATTTTTTTTTAATGGGGCTCCCTCTTTGATCCAGTATTTAAGTGTTGA